>MCJB01031969.1:143014-164826 GCA_002018475.1 Nicotiana obtusifolia | reverse complement strand
ATCCATCATCTCCGGGAGGTCCAAGGTCCCTTGTGTTGTCTCCCCAGTATCGGCACGTACCCGGTCCTCGTTCTTGCCTCGAGATCCTCCACTCGAGGGACGCAAGCCTCACCGACCGCTGGCTCGGGGACTGTCCGAGGTGGTTCGTTATTTAAAGTATCGGGGTTTCTATCCTCCTCGGAGTCATCACTTAGTTGGATGGCCTGATCAGTGACTTTCGGTTTGCGAGCCATCAACTTTTTCCTGCCTTTCCTTTTCTCGGGCTCTAAAGGATCTTGGGATTTCTTTTCTCTTTTTCTCTCCCCCTTTCTCCGAGACAGGGGGAGGGCAAGAAGCTTCCCCACCGGTGAGTGCCGGTCTCAACTCAGCATCCTTCGAGAGACCTACGAAGAAAGGGGAAAAATTAGTAATAACGTCGATCACTTGAAATGAGAAAGATGGATATTGCTGGACTCACCATGATTTTTGGCCTCCCAAAGGCCTTTCGATATTTCCCTCCAAGATCGCTCCGAGTAGGCCCTCTGAGCCACCACTCTCCGGACCCACTCCTCTAAGTGATGGATCGCGGCCGGCGCCTGAGAAACGGCTGCACCTTACAAAATATATCGGTTAGATACCAAAAGAAAAACAGCAGATGGTTTTAAGTAGGGATGCAACGCTTACGTCTCAAGTTCCACTTCTCGGGGAATGGCATGTCTTCTGCGGGGATCAGGTCGGAGGTTCTTATTCGAACAAACCGGCTCATCTAACCCTGATCCTTGTCTTCGTCAATGCTCGAGAACGGGGCTTTGCTGGCCCGGCGAGCAAGTTTTATTAGCCCCCCTCGGAACATTCGGGGACTGTATAGTCGGAGTAGATGGTCAACGGTGAAGGGGTGCCCTTCGACCTTACTCACGAAGAAACAAAAAAGGTGAACTATCCGCCAAACGGAGGGATGAACACGCAACAATTATGGGGTCCAAAGGTCCCAGCGTAAAGGGATAGGTATAAACGCTCAGATGACCTTCCACATGGGTGGTAATCGCCTCATTCGGGGAAGGGAATAGCACATCCTTGTCAGCCCACTTACACTATGCTTTCACCCTGTCAAGGATTTTGTGGGTGATCGAGCTAATGTACATGGAGACCGGTACGCCTCGGCCAGGCATTGAGGAGGCTTTTTCCACTTTGAAATCGGAGCCGATGAAACATCCCACCGGTATGAAAGCTTTCAAAGGAGGCTCTGTGGAAGTTTCCCCAACAGGGGGACATTATACCTTTTACAAAAGGCAACGATTATGGGGTCCAAAGGTCCCAGCGTACAGGGATAGGTATAAACGCTCAGATAACTTTCCACATGGGTGGTAATCGCCTCATTCAGGGAAGGGACTACCACATCCTTGTCAGCCCATTTACACTCTGCTTTCACCCTGTCAAGGATTTTGTGGCTGATCGAGCTAATGTACATGGAGACCGGTTCACCTCGGCCAGGCACTGAGGAGGCTTTTTCCACTTTGAAATCGGAGCCGATAAAACATCCCACCGGTATGAAAGCTTTCAAAGGAGGCTCTGTGGAAGTTTCCCCAACAGGGGCTGGTTCAACCTCTTCAACGGGCTGAGAAGTTGAAGGTTGTTGTTTTTTAGGGACGGATTTTGATGTTTTTGCCATTGGAGTTAAAGTGATAAGAGTAGAAGCAAAGGACAATGTATGAGAGAAGTTTGAAGCGTAAATATGCAGAGAACAAAAGAGAGAAAAGGTTTGAACAACGTAAAATCTGGAAATTAAAGAATGGAGGAGCTATTTATACTTTCTTAAAAGCGGCGGTTCAGAGCACGAGGTAGGGGAGCATTAAATGGCATTTGCAGAAGTTGCAGGGTCTGTCGCCAGCTAGGACATATGAGGACTCTTTTTGACAGCGGTCACGTGCGTCATCGTGCTAGCCGTCACCCATCAATGGGACGTTTTTAGGTTGTGTGATTTGACGTTTCGAACTTCGTGTCGTGCTCAATAAGTATTGTTTTTGCTTGACCTGCTCTCGAAGGACGGTGGCTCATATCGTTTCTTGTCGCTATTCTCCAACAAACGAGGGGACTATCTGTATGGGGTCGGATACAATCGGGCACATAAGGAGTATCGACCTTGGGCACAAACCGAGGTCGGTCTATATTGGATCGAGGCCGGCGCTTCAAGAAGGACGGTTCGAGGTCGGACATCATTGGATCAGAGCCAAAGCATTCAAAAGGAGGCAGTCAAGACCGGTCTGGGTAAAAGCATCTTATGGTAAAAGTATCAGTTTCGCATAACGGAAAGGCCGAAAATCTCGTGGTATACAGTTATCTCGGCGGGAATCACGGCCCCAATCATCAAAGACGTTAGACCAGTATTTTTAAGGATAATTCATCCTGTAATTAAGTCTTTTACTTTATATAGAATTCATTTTTTTCCCTATAAAAGAGTACTTAGTTTCATTGTACAAGGCAACAGAGATACATCATCAGTAATACTATTGTCTTTTCTAGCTATCTTTTTCACAAATTATTGGTTCTTTTTACTGCTCATTTCGCCACAGCAAAGTCATACGATTCTAGTGGTTTGTTTATTCTCTTGCTTATTTAGAATCAGTCTTTATTCATCGCTATTTATTTTATTGTATCAGACAAATTCACGTATCCTTAATACCACGTATAAATTCAATTGTTACCCGTATTTTAAGGTAAACAATAGTATAATTTTTCAGTAAAAGATATTCAATTGACTAATCTTGACCATGCGTAGCTTTGCTCCTGTCCATAATTATTAAAGAAGAAAATGGGTTATTGATCAACACACCTACTCTACCGCTCTAGCCAATAGGCTGCCTACTTAATTTGACGTAGTTAATTACTTAATAACCAACCTGAGTAATTAATGCATTTTGGCACATCTATTTTTACTCATCTCTCACTTTGTTTCCACCATTTTGCATGGTGATATGCTAGAGGTATCCTCAGAATTTATTAGATGATAGTACTAAAGATACCCCTTAAAAATAAAGAGTTTAAGTTATATGCTTGTGTATAAATTATTTATAAAAATATATCACTTAGTAAATAATTATAAATAAATATCTTGATAAGTATTGCGCAATTGATAAGCTTATAAACTATAATAATTAAACTGCTATCACAAGTTGATTCGGCGGTTGATAGCTAAAATTAATAGAATTTGAAGACCCTTCTCATTTTCTAGACGTTAGGCAGTTGGTTTTACATTTTGGTTAAGGTGAACGCGTAGTACGACGCCGTGGCTCAGGGACGAAACTAGCATTCGGATTACGGGTTCGGATAAATCTAGCAGTTTTGGTCCAAATTATGTATGTGTCTTAAAAAATTTATTGTATGTATATAAATTATTAGTTTATAATACACTGACTTAAAAGATTAAAATCTCGAATTCATAAACTTTAAATTGTGGCTCAGCCTCTGGCTATTAGGGTCCTTTGTTTCGTAAGCAATTTATGTTGGAATTATAATGTGGAATTTGTAATAGGATTTAATAATAACAAGATTATTTAGTTGCTATACGCTTTTGGTAAATTATTAGATCATTGTATTAAAAAAAATTGAATATACAAACATAATTTAAGAGATTCAGGTAGAATAAAATATCAATGTGGTTAAATTTAGTAGGAATACCAATGACTCATCTGGGTAATGTGCTATCAAGGTTTAGTAAGTAACAATATTGTTTAATTTTCTGGTTATGAAACATTATTTCATAACAAATTGAGTGAAAGATGAGTAATGTCACTATGGATGAGTCATTCATATAAAATTAAAAGTAACACTCACTCACTAACGTACATAATCCTGTAATGTGAAAGCCAGTTGCAACAGGAGAAAAGTGAATGCTAAAATTAAAATTCTAGTCCTGTATTTTTCTCCAGCCAAGCAGATCATAAGTAGTACTGCCTCTATTTTAATCTAGGTAGTAGTTTGACTCGGCATGGCGTTTAAGAAAAAGTTACTTTTGTTGTGACTTGTAATTTTAAACATATCATAATAATCGTGTGGCTAATACATATTTGAAGCTTATATTCTTAAACATTTCATAATATTTTTATGGTTATAAGGGCTGAGTTAGAGTGCCGAATGGACGGGTTCGGTTGAACCCATTAACTTTAGTTCTAACCTTGTATTTGTCTTAAAAATTCTATTGAATATGTATAAATTATTAATTTAGAACCCAGTAACTTCAAATGATTAGAATTCCAAACTCATAAACTTGAAATCTTAGCTTCACCTACAATAATTATAAAAACTTCTCATTAGTAATAAAGTGACTAAAATAAAATAGCAACATATCATTATTTTAACGGACTAACAAAAAAATGTATGAATACTACTTTTTACTGCTAGTATATAGTGTCACTGAATTTGTATCCATTCACATCCAAGCTATTATAACTTAGTCTTAGACTGACAGGATTGGTTGGCAAGAGTTGCCGTGCGTATATCCAGTGATAGATCGCATTTGGTGGAAACTTTCACCTTTACTTTGAACAGTACATTTAGTTTTACTTTGCCCTTCAGTTTCACGTAAATACTGAACGGCAACCTTCCTTTTTCAACCACGTCCGAATACAAATTGGGATCCGAAGATAGCCGATCCGCCATTATTATCAGCACAAAGTTAATAGCTGTCGTGGTTCGGGACCCAATCTTCCCCCCCGGGACGTGAACATCTCCGAATTCTTCACCTCTGTAATCGATATAAGGGTTGATGTCTTCGTATTGGAAACTAACCCTGTTGGCAGAGACAGATCTAGAGTGTTAGAAGTGGATTTTATTGAACTCGTCGTTATCGGAATAGATCATTTATGTGTGTGTGAAAACTCATACCAGTACTCCCTGCAATTTATAAAAAGATGTTTGATAGGCTATAAGGGGCAGCCTGGTTTACTAATCTCTCGTTATGCGCAAAATTCGGAGAAGGGTCAAACCACAAGGGTCTATTGTACGCAATCTTACCTTACATTTCTGCAAGAAGTTGTTTCCATGGTTTGAACCCGTGACCATAAAATTTGAGAAATTCAAAAAAAAAATCGATATATAAGTCAAATATATATATATATAAAGTACCAAAATTATTCTTTTACATGAGTCTCTCCTTAAAATTATAAGAATGAATTGTTATATCAAATGGATCACAACAAAGTCATACGGTAAATGAGGATACTGTGATCAAAGAATTCCAAGAGAAGAAATGGATCCTTTTTTTTTTTCGGATAGGCTAAAAAGAAAGTGTATCAAATAAAATGAGACAAAAGGAATAGCAAAAATATTAAATTTTAATCCATACTTCTAACAATTCAGAATGTTGAATCCACTAAGTTTAAACCTTAACTTCTATCTTACCCGTTAGGATTGTAAATGGAGAGGTCGCCGCTCATGGAAACGTTAAGGTATACCTTGAACCTGATCGCGTCGACGGACACGGCCAGGTCCTTGAGAGTCAAGGACTCGAGTGTGATAACAGGACGCTTAGGTCTAAAAACAGTGAAATTCAAGATAGTAAAGGTTATAACCAGAAGAATATGGGCACATAGAACGAGCATGCATATTTTCCTTCTTGTCTTGTGTTTACGTGCGTATTTACAATCCGCAACGCTATATCTACTCTCTGGAGTTGATTCCATTTCCATTTGTAAAATTCTACTACTACTGCTAATGTCTTCTCTCATTTTGAATGTGCATGGTCAGATGATCTAGTATTACTATTTATAAGTTGAGGCTTTAGAATAGTAGCCCAAAGCCTACGTAATTAATTATCTAGGCCTAATTTCAACACGCAAAATTTAATGGCTTATTTTTGAAAAGCCAGCTACACTAATTGTCTACGTTTAGCATGGACAATAACCTAAGAATGACTGTGGGATGCTAATTTTGGTAAGCTGCAACTCTATGCCCTAGGGGACAAAAAATAACAAAAATAAAGATTATTTTTTTTCACGCAGATATCTATTCTGAGAACATTAATCTGTGGCTGGACAAAAAATAAATTTTAACTCTAGCTACTACAAATATGAACTTGCACACCCATTTACGCTAATATTATGATAAGTGAGAAGGTTCCTGCGATTTCTAATACCACATTGTAAGTCTGCAATAATCGATAACCCAAAAGGATATATAAAAAGTCTAAGTTCTTACATGTGTTTGATGTATGAAGTATAGTAAATTGGAACTTGTATACAAAGTACAAGCCAGCAGAAATCATCTTCCAGCCCATAAACTTACTTCAGATATCAAGCACTCGAAGCAAAATAATGAACCAAAAAGAACGTTAATTTCCTCTGCTAAAATTTGCAGCTCCAAAGCACGAATGAAAATATAGCATGTCAAAAGCTATGATCCATTTTATCGTAACTTGACAAGGATACGACGAAAAAAAAAATGAAAGTCAACAGGATGACAAGGCAAATTTCAAATCACCAAGAAGATGATATGATTCATGACCGAGATCGTCATACGAACTGATGCAAGTGATCCTTAAGGCTGATCTTAGAAGTAGAAGCAACCTCAGAATTGAGACTTGTCCAAGCTATCAAAGTATGGATGATCAAGTGCAGCTTTTGCTGAAATCCTATCTGCCGGATCATAATGGAGCATTTTCTACCATGACCAAGCAAAATTAATAACATCATTTCATTTACTGTTCTAACAAGAAGCAGTAGAACAAAAAAATAACAAAAAATTGGAAGTAGCATATGAATGATAACATAAGCTGCTATACTAGGAAAATTTTGTCCATAAGATGAGATGGAGATTTACCGTGAGGAGGTCCACGCCGTCAGGTCCCAATGCTGGAACCGCAGAGGCCAAGTTCTGGGGTTCCCATTTTGGATAAACATGCCAGTCGCGGAGTGAACTGACTCCAGGCCACTGCTTCTCAGTTGGGGTTCCTAACAACCTTCACCAGTTTGCAAAAACATATGTTAAGATAATCAATTCATAAGCCATATTCAAATTTAGCAAAAGAGAAGAGTTGGCTGCAATACCAAAATTCAGTTCTTTTTCCTTTCGGTTTTATTAGTATTAGTACCAGAAACCTGATGCTGCCCTTCAAAAATTTAGATTTAAATCCTCTAAAGGTCCACCATTTTAACTTGTTGCTTCTACTTGTTATACTCCTCCTTTACAAAAGCTGCTTTTATGGCCACATATCCTTCAGGTTAGGAATGAAAAATCTTTCTTGTATTACATGAACCCAATTTTCATATAATCAGATAAAACCCATCTATCATAAAGAACATTAACAATTCTTTCCTTGACCCTGCAGGATATTTGAAAGCCAACCTATCAAGGTGGCAATTGATATCAAAATATAATATCCTGAATACTTGTTAATATATGTGGAAAACGCCCTTGAAAATTCCTTTTCGCCTCGACACCCAGCAGTAGCTTTGTCTGAGGTGTTTGCCACTTAAACTAAAGAGCAATTAAACTATGCCAGACGCTACTGTTAAAGCTGAATCCAACACAGACATTGTTGGTAACCCGTTTCTCCCTACCGGACCACACAAAATGACAAGAAGCAGGAAAATGCAAAGACTTGGTGATAGATCATAGGCATACCTGAATATGTGAAGCAATTGCTGAAACTCAGAGTCACCAGGAAATAAGGCTTGCCTTCGAACCATCTCGGCTACATCATGTACAGAAAGCAAATTAAGACCTATGTATGGAAGAGTGAGCGAATTCACCAGAAATAAAGCTTGCCTTTGACCACTAGGCCAACCCTTTCAGTGAGTAAAAGGATTTTCGTTCTCATGTCCATTTCTTCACTAATGCTTAAACCCATAACCCCAGGAAAAAAGATTATCTAGAATTAATGTTTTATGTCTGGCCTGAACAGCTTGGCCAGTTAGAATAAAATTGTCAGTTTGAGAATTTACATGGAAGTGCTCTACAAGAATTTGTTCTGCAAAATTGTTTTGATGTTACAAAGAAAATATAGATGGTAAAAGTCTTCACTGAACAAGTTGTAAAAATAGTCAGAGTTCTTTAGAAGCCCTTCTAGAGATGCTGTCTCAAATGTTGTCAAAGGCAAAAAGTGTATAAAAGCTTCCGAGGCCTGCTAGGGATTTAAGTGCAAACCGGAATAAGCATGAGCTTAAATCTCTAACTAGTAATGAATATAAACACAACCAATAATTATATGAACAAAGTAATTGAAAAATCCTACAATAAATGAAACATATGAAGTAAGAATATGTAATTAAGTTCTAAAACCAACTTAAATTTTGAATTTTAGATGCAAAGATGCAGTTTAAAGTTTATAATTCAGGTTAAATGATGATATTTCTAAATTCCATTTCAAAATACGTAAGAAATATATTCATAACCCTTTTTGAACAATTAATCCATCTCTTTCCTAGTTATATTTATTGTTTAATGCCGTCCTCTTCAAGAAGAGCCCAATGAGACGCATGCCTTACTGCCTCGACAGCTGCAGTAAGTGTTCCCTAAGCGAGGCAAAAGCGCCACAACTTATGGTTCACCTAGCTTTAGGGCGTAAGCGCGCCTCATAGGAGCCTTAAGGTGCATGCCTACTTTAATACGTCCATCCTCGTATTTTTCAACCACTCTATCAAATATACCATTTCTCTAAAAATCACCTTTGAGATCAAAAGGTATTTTTAAAACTTAAGATCTTCAAAGCAACCCAAAGCCCTCCCCATATTTTATATAAATGTGATACTAAAAGAACATAAAGTGCCCAAAACCAATTTCCTGCGAAGTTCAAACCAAGATATGGCATTTAAAAATATGATATCTAACTAAGTTCCCATCAGTAACTACAAATAGCATATTAAAACTATCATGTCAAAAACATATCGAACAAACAGGCTACATGAAACTAGTCAATGAGAAGAAAAGGCCAAAATGGAGTACGATTTAAAGCATCAGATAACAGGAACATTGCAGAATTAGAAAACATTTCTAACTTAAAAGAAGCAAAAAAATCTAAGCACAGAACTGGTTTACAAAGTAAATAGCATGATCAACTCAAACAAACTCACCAAAAATACATCCCACAGACCACATATCAACTGCAGTTGAGTAATGAGTAGATCCCAACAAAACTTCAGGAGCTCTATACCATAGAGTAACAATCTGAACAAAAAGAACAAACCCAAAATTAGCAATTCCACTAATCAAGTACTTAATTTTAACTTCCAGAATTCTCTTTCTTTCTATCTTTCTGGTGATTTAGGTGGCAATGCCAGAATGAAGAAAGAGATAACTGTTAACCTCATGGGTGTAGCTCTTTATTGGGACGGTGAAAGCCCTTCCAAGACCCAAATCAGCAATTTTAAGTATGCCCTTCTCTTTGTCCACTAGTAGATTCTGTGGCTTCAAATCTCTGACATAAGATAATAAAAGGTTGATTAACAATAAGTAAACTGACCAAAACTTGCCCTAAACTAACACCACTACTAGAACAACTACCAGTACTACTACTACGCAGCATCAATCCCAACAACTTGAGATTGGATAGTCATTTAAACACATCTCAGACCAATATTATACAAAGTAAAATAAATGTACTAGAGGTTCCTTATATTTTCTACTGGCATATAAATCTTAACACAACTAAAGACTCCTAGAAAGCATAGGACCTAAAGTAAATCAATTACTCACATGACTAAAACATATTTCTGACTTACACTAAACTAATCCAATGCAAAAAAACATAAGGAAGCAGTGACTAAAATAGACCTGTGGAGAACTCCATGGCTATGGCAATGAGCTACCCCTTTGCACAATTGATATAAGAAGCTCTGTTGGAAATGGAAAAAGTGTCAATACCAATCAATAGGATAAACATATCCATTCCAATTTAAGTCTCAACTCAACCCAACATTTCCATGCAAAATACAAATACACATGTAAAAAATCGCTAAATTTTAAAAAATATGAGTAAAATTCTTAAACCGTAATTTCAAAAGTGTACTTGGATTTAGTACTAAAAACCTAAAGATTGAACTCGTCAAATTTAAAATTTCAATATGAACCAGAGAAATAAACATTTTCTATACAGAGTACAGATATATATCTGAAAAATTACAAACATTTCAAAATATACAAAGAGAAAGCGGGTAATGCTGACCTGGATGAGAGAAGGAGGGAGAGGTCTAGGATTGGGACCTTTACGATGAGAATCGACGAATTTCTTCAGATCAGTATCCAAATACTCAAAAACTAGGTAAAGAAGGGGCTTCCCATTTTTGTCAATCTGCTCGACACAGAGGAGACGAACGATGTAGAGAGAATGGGAAAGCATTTGAAGAAGCGAGATTTCTCTTAGGGCAGTGGGTGGGATCCCTTCTTCGTCCATTTCTAGCCGAGTTTTCTTCAGCGCCACCAATTGTCCCGTCGCCTTGTCCTTTGCTTTATATACTTTGCCGTACGTTCCTTCTCCTACTTTCTCCAATTTCTCGTATTTCTCCATTGTTAAACACTGATTGATTTTAACGAAGAGAGTGGTAGAGAAAACAGTGATGAATTTCAACTAGTATTTTGGGAGCGTAAAGTAAAGCATTTCTCCCCTTTGCAACGGCACTGCACCGACAGCAGGGTTTCCCTTTTCCCCCTCTTTATTTTGAATTTTGAATTTCTTACTTTACACATGCTACCGCCCTCCTATTATTTTTTTATCTTCTATGTTTGACTATTTTTTGGATTATTATTATTATTATTTGCATCGTGTGACCCATTCTGGAACTAGTTAATTGAAGAATTTACGTAAATAGCCGCTCATTCAACCCCTTAAACTTAAAATAACTTAAGGATATATAGTATATGTACAATTCATATAGAATATGTGTATAGTTATGTATAATTAGTGTATAATTCATGTATATTGACTAGAAAATCAAAAAGAGAATTTGATCGACTTTTTGTATGAAGGACCCTAGTTAATTTTGGATAAAAACTCTTTTCGACAATTTAGTTTAGTGGATTAACACCGAAAATAAATAATAGCCTCAGGAAAGACCTTTTGGCCAAATGCTCTTTCTTTTTGGCCTAGTTGTCGCTGAAGTAAGAAAAACTATGAGATTTTGAGTTCAGATCTGTTAGCTGTTATATACGATAAAAGATACTAGCAGATACTTTTTAGAATTAACGGAGATACGTATAAAACGGCCAGAATACCATTGTCATCACACACAAAAATGTCTAGATCTAATTCATTTAACAAGTATCCAACTATAGTCAAATCAAATATATTTTGAAAAAGTAAGTCCTACTTTGCTAAGAAAAATATCATCTTTTACTTATTGCAAAATCGGACACTTTGTTAAGAGTGTTTTTAGTAATTTATTAGGAGCTTTGCATAATTGCGGAGTATTATTTATTACTTTTGCTCTTAAATTGGATTTTTTGCCCCACTAATAACTTCAACTTGAGAAATAAATTAGCAATGTTGTACTTGCATACAAAATTTGAATTCATTTAAAGAATAAATAAAACACACAAAAAAATTGTTACTAAATGCATTTGATAATATAAGGAAAGAATTCTGGCCATTCTTTTAGAAGATAACTTCATCCACGTCATTTTCTACACAGAGATTGGTTAATTCAGAATGTTTATGTATTTGTGATTTTGTGTGCATAGTTAGAGCGATCTATTGTAATGTCGTTTCATTGTTTATTAATAACTTAAATAGTTTTAACATAATTAAATTAAAATCTTATATGATTGACTTGAGTTATACCGAAGTTTAGAATTTCAAACAAGGTTTTTATTTATTTTGCAAGAAAGAATCCTGACCATTTTTTTACTAGAGGTAGGGACTTAAATTATTACTGAAATTTAGTCTTTTAAACAGATTTTAATTTATTAAAGAAATGTCAATCTTTTAGTAACCAAAGTTGGAGGAAATGATCTCTTAAACCTTTTCACAGTCTGAATGGAAGAAAATAACACTATAACGATACAGATTTCATATATTATTTTTTAGTGATATCTTGAAAAGCATTATATAACTTAAATAACATTTGTAATGAACCACAACCAAATCTCCCGATTACATTATAATTTTAACAAGTGTAACTCGTCCTAAAGGTACTTGAGGAAATGGAGAGAAACAGCAATAAAGAGCTGCCTGATACCCTGGGAATATCTAGTCCTTTTATTCAATATGTAAGAGAATTTTATGGTATTAATCATCTTCAACACACGTATGATCAAACCAAAACTTGGAACTGGGTAATTTCAGAGAAGAAAGAAAAGGTCAAATCAGAAGTTTATCTGCATCACCAGTCTTCACAAAGATGCAAATAGAGATGAATGATTCCAAATGTGGTTTCACAACAGAATTTCCACCTCTACTTCCATCTTAGAAATAATATGTATGCATAGATAAAAGCGTAATCAAACTAGTAGAACTTACGCAAAACACACATTCAATTTCCATAAGGCAAACAAGGGGGGGAAAAGAAGGAAGAAGCTAAAACTGTGTCAGCAAATTGCTCTTCACCTCATACAGATTTGCCCAATAAAGAACCACAACAAACTTAGAAGACTATACTTTCTCCTGCAATTTACATCAAGTACAGAACAGCAGTAAACCCGAGCTTTGCAGCATTGAAATAACATTCAATAACGACACACTCATTATCTAACACGGCATGCTGCAGGGGCACCTGGGGAACAATTTGGGTTGGGAGACCGACAACCAGCTGCAGCACCAAGAGAGCCAGCATAACGGTGATGTGTTCTGTAATCTGGGACCCTCCCCATGGCAAATCGAACACCACTTCCGGTTGATGAGGTTTCATTTGCACTGCCACCACTGGATTGTAGTGGCTCTAAAGTCTCAACCACGTCACTCATCAAGGGTCTTGCTTTGGGGTTTTGGCTAAGGCAATAGTATGCCAAACTGCAAGCCTTTTGTGCTGCCCTCACCGAGTATTGGTTATCTAATCTAGGGTCTATGATCTGCAGCATTTTTCTCTTATCATTAAGCTTTGGCCGAGCCCAGTCGACTAGATTCTGTTCCTTGCTTGGTCTGGTTTTGTCAACAGACTTCCTTCCAGTCAATAGTTCTAGGAGTACTACACCAAAACTGTACACGTCGCTTCTTGCAGTAAGGTGTCCTGCATCCACAACATGTTACAACTTGTATCAGGTATGCCAACATAAAATAGATACTTATACAATAATCCTCAATCTTGCCACCAAAATTTGGACTAAAAGATATATATCAAAGAGATTGACTACAACAACAACAACAACGACAACATACCCAATATTATCCCACACTGGGGGATCAAAGAGATTGACTATTGGTAGAATACTGAATTCATAATTACATGTCAATAAAGTTGAGCTTTAGGATCTAAGATAAGAGTCAGAATAGCTTTGTATAGCTAAAAAAAACACTCATCTTTTTCCTAGTTCTCCAAATGGAACCTATGATATGTATGTCATATGGAATCTTCGTCAACGCCTTACACCTATACAATTACAACATGCGGATAGGGAACTGACTTAACTCCAGACTGTAATCTAGTTGGTTTCTGAAAAACTAGGCGGTTCCAGTAGAATAGAAGGTTCTTCAGATATCATAACAAGTTTGATGTCTGATATGTTAACCAGTTTCTATAAATCACCTTTCTCAGCAAATGTTTTTAATTGAACCTACAAAGATTTCGGTTCTACGTCTGATCGTACTCGTCGCAGCCACAAAACATTAGTGCATACCAGTCATAACATATTCTGGAGCTGCATAACCATAGGTACCCATCACCCGAGTTGATACGTGGGTCTCATCACCTTGTGGCCCCGCTTTTGCAAGCCCAAAATCAGATAGTTTGGCTGTGTAATCCTGCAATTTCCACCAATCTCATGTTATTCCAATAAGCACAAAAATAAAGGGAATCAAGAAAGCTAAATCCAGAGAAAATCAAGTGTGTTAAATAGCTGAAATCCCGGACACATGACTTACAGAATCCAATAATATATTTGAAGTCTTGAAATCACGATAGATAACAGGTCTTTCTGCATTATGAAGGAAGGCAAGCCCTTTTGCTGCTCCAAGAGCAATCATCATTCTTGTGGCCCAAGATAATGGAATAGTAGCCTCTGAAAGCCTCAAGAAATACGACAACTTAGTAAGCAAAACCAACATTTATTGCTTTTGAAGCAATAAGAATGTAATATCATGATTCAGCAGCTTGAAGCCAAGAAGATTAGTTATGTCAGTTGAAGTATCAGTGATTTGAGCATCAATTACAAAAGACAAGCGCGTTCTCCCGACAATTGGAGCATGGACAAAGATTAACACTATGAGTCCTCTTTTCTGGCACTGTATTAGTCATAGAGCTAAATGTTGTTCTCTTTGCAGCAACACAAGATTTTTCGATTAGGTGCATGATGATGGTTTCTCCAGGTCTATAATATTCCAGAGGTTAACTAAAACAGATGTTTCGCATTTCAGTAACAAGCACAGAAGATTACTAGACCAAGTAATATGGTTCCAACTAATACAATTAAGCCTGGTTTAAGTTACCGAGTTAAAATAACCCTTAAGCTATCAATATTAGCTGCAAGTCTAGCTGAGGCTGAAATAGTTCTTATGTGTATTACATTAAAATGAGAGATAACTTATTAACAGTACCTCGTACCTTTTCCACAGAATTATTATTTATTACAGAAAGAGAACAGTCCCGGTTACTCTTTCTTTAGACAGCAAAAGTAATTAGTACTGAAGGGAAGAGCACAAAGCAGAAACTGTTGGTACGACTCCAAAAGATCAGGCTGAAGCAAACTGATCTCGTCATCAATGTAGCGTCATGCAGTGGTTGAACCTCCATCCTTCAAGGTACTTACTTGAACCATGAGCTAATTCCGATCTCATCATTAAACACATCCATAATCAAAGGTCAAAAGGTGAAGGCTTAGGCTTTAGGAGACCAGAAAAAACACTAGAAAAGGATTGGTAACTCAAATGTACGTCTACAAGGACTGATGAAGATGAGTACACCTTTTTTTTGGGTAAGGTCACTAACAAGGGTTCGTTGAGTTGAGAATTCCTTCCAATTTTAATCTGATAATATATTTAGTTGCTTATGACTCGAGATTGCCATGTATAAGCAATTTCTTCTAAGGTGACATAAGCAATGCCCTTAAAGGCCAAGTTAAACACGGGATAACAACTACGTGATATTGCAGTTAGAAAGCAGAAGCCAAAAGCCAAATATAACATGTATCAAAGTTACTACTCACTCAGCCAAAAATATCGTATACTAATGTTTAAGAAATGTGGCATCTTAATATTGGATGAACATAGCAGATAGCAGTCAGGAAATCAAAAACCATCATCAAGTTAGTCATGACAACAAGAGGACAGACACATACTTCGGAAGAGATGATTCTCTAAGCTTCCTCTGAACATGAACTCATAAACGAGCAAACGATGGTCATCCTCACAGCAATAGCCAATCAACTTAACAAGATTAGGATGCCTAAGCTGTCCAAGAAAGTTGACTTCAGTAAGCCACTCACGATGACCCTGAAGTCCCTCTTTGTTAAGGACTTTGACAGCAACGGGTAGTGACTTGAGCCCAACTCGAACATTCTCATCAATGTAGCCCTTGTAAACGGTTCCAAAACCACCCTCACCAAGAATATAGTCAGATCGAAAGCTTTTAGTTATCGTTTCCAGCTCAAAAAGCGTGAAAGCTATTATGTGTGTGTAGAGTACCGCATTCTTCCTAAAGTCCTCTAAGTTCCTTGGGGTCGAAGGTTCGCTCAGATCTGATGTAGACCGGCTATGACTGTGTTGTCTCTTGGCGTCACCACCTAAATTCCTGTTTGGCAAAGATATTCCCTGCTGCTGCTGGACTGCCCATCAATCAAAAAAAAATCCTAAAATTTAAAGAGGTGAATAAAAGCAACTTTGGAAGAAAAAAAAAAAGGACTTACAAAATTAGTTCAAAAGTTGTCATTCCAATTTGAGTACAAAATTGCTACGAAGCAAAGGCGGATGGCACCGGTTCATCTGAACCCAGTATTTTCAACGCGAAGCATAAATTTATGTACCAAAATTCACTAAAACTGCAACAGATAGTAGATAGGAACTCATAATTTTTTTTAAAAGTACAATGAGTTCAATGCTAAGAAATTTAAAGGTTGAAACCGAGCTTAAATACTAGATCCATCTCTGCTACGAAGCATACATAAAAGAATCAAGCGCGGCTAGCTAAGTCAAAATAATGAGCAATTAAGTCAAATTAATAGTAAAATGGAAGAACTACATCATAGATCTGGAAAAAAAAAAGAGAAAATGTTGACCTTGATGATGAGCATTGGAGATAACAGCAGATTCTTCTCTAGTACCACAATTGCCCATCTGCTACTTCTTTATCTTGTGTTATTTTTGGGTCTCGTCTCATTCTTTGCCTTAACTAACTTCTCACTTCACTTTCTCTCTTTCTTTCTGTGTAGAAAGAAGAGTCAAAAGCCACTAAAAACTTTTATAACAGCTGACAAGGCACGTTGCTGCCCAGTTTCTGTTCCAATTAGCAGTAGTAGTAGATGAAGCAGAAATAAGTGTGATGATATCAACGTTAATGGTATTTGTGCTGTAAAAATACAAAAGAGATAAAGGGGCCAAAATAAAACAGTGGTGCATTGTGCTACACATGCTCGGAAGTCGGGGCCAGTGCCAGTCTCCCCCTTATTATTAAAATCCAATTAATTAAATAAAGCTGAATGCGCGTGCTTCACGTATCCCACCGTATGCCTTATTACTTTCGACTTTCGACTTTCGACTTTAGGTATGTCCTTCCTGTTGCTTAGGGTCGTTTGCTTTAGAGATTAAGGCCCAGGGATAATTAATATCGATGAGTTTATTTCATATTTGGTTCAGATAAAATTATAGTATGACTAATTTCGGAATTTTTACGATAACTAATCCCTAAATAATTAATCACGAGATAACTTATTTCCCAATCAAACGACTCCAATAGCATGTTTAGTCAGGCTTCTAAGATCAGCTTATTTCGATAAGTGTTATTTCTCAAAAGTACTTTTCTCGTGAAAAGCACTTTGTGTTTAGCTAATTAATTTCAAAATCACTTTTGAACAGCAATTAATATTTGGCCAAGCTTTTAAAAATTACTTCTAAATATTTTTTTCTTAAAAGTGCTTTTTAGAAAAGTGCATTTGGGGAGAAGCTACTTTTTTCTATTTCTGCTTCTACTCAAAAGCATTTTTTTTTTCTAAAAGATTGACCAAACACTTCAACTTTGACAAAAAAGTATATCATTTTTGAAAGAAAAAATAGTCGTTTTGGCCTTAAAGAAGCTTGACCAGATAGGCTATAAGTTACGCAAAGAATAGTATTTGTTGAGATTAGTAATGTTAGAAATAATAATACAAAGGCTAGTATTATAGAGATTAATAACATAAAAATTAATAATATAGATTTAATTATATACGAATTGTTAATGCATGACTTATTTTTTATTGAATGTTTAGTTTGATATATTGGATATTAGCATATAGTGTCTAACTTAAATATTTCTTACTATTATAATGGTTAGTTTTGTTATTTTAAAATTTTAATCTATTTATTACTAATACCTGTAATCTTATTTCACATTTTATATCATATAAAAAATACGTACATTCACGCTTGACTTATGCATATATTGTTTATGAGAAAAAATAAAAAGTATCGACTAAACATTATATTAATTCATGTTGAATTTTATATGGAGATTACTCTCCTCAAATACCAATCAAATATTATAATAATGCTAGTTTTTATGTGGACAATTATATTGATGAACCCCAACCAAACGACCCCTTAGATTATTAACAATTTAACACTTTAATATTGATGGCCCTCCAAGCCAGACAATAAACAGCATGAAAATTTATTTGTCCTCTCTGTTTTAATCTCTTTAAATACTTCCATTTCAAACTTGTACCATATGCTCACCCCTATATTCATTTTGTGCTCTTATTGACCTCTCTAATTGGATACAAAATTTAAAAGCAAAGTCAAAATTATCTTATGTGGATCAAACAGGCCCATTTGCACAAATAGCCACTTTAAGGCCTGTATTTTAAAATTAACCACAATTTAAAGTTTTAGAGGGTGAAGTGCACAAATATCCATTTTAGGACCTCTAGTTAAAGAATAACCAAAATTTACAACAATAAAAAGTTAAGTTTAACCGTCTCATAATTAATTCCATCAATCTGAAGTAGAAATCATGGGTCAAAAGTTTTGAACGCAGTCCAACTTCAGACCTTCAAATTTAAGATGACAAAAGTTTTAGCTACACACGTTGTCCTGATGCCTGATGGTGTAACGTGAATTTCTGTTATTTTTCATATTAGTCACTTAACTTTCTAATCATGAATTATCCAATGAGCAATTCAAAGTTATTACGTTACTATAGTCAGTTAACTCTCGAAACATGAATCATGAAATAAGCCATCAGTTACTAAACTTTTTTTTTTTTTTAAAAGGTACATCTAGAAGTTTATTCTCTGTTCGCAAAAGTAGAGTGTACCAAAGACTTGCATATTGTACCGAATCTTCACCTATACAGGGGCAATGAAGAACAGTTTCCATTGTACAACGTTGAGAGCCCCTGTCTGATGTATTCTAGAAGATATGTTTCATGCAAAAAGAAAAATCAGAGAAAGTGATCCACTTGCATACACTGAAAGGCTCAACGTCAAGATGACATATTTCACTTCTATCTTTATGGTTTTGGCCAAAAAATTGCTTAGCGTGCAGTTTGACGCAAGAACCGACTAAAAGGTTGAAAAGCAAAAGGATAAAAGGCAAAAAAGGGAGGGAGAGAGCGAGGGGGCAGAATACAAGTTACATCTTCTGAAGCATCTGGCCCCACCAATTTATCATATCTGCAAATAAACAACATAATGACAATTCATTTTCATAGCATTGATGGAAACAGACAAAAGAAATGCGAGGGATTGAATACTTTTTAAGATAGAATTTCTAGAGAGAAACAAAAGTAGTGTTTTTGGCCAAAAATGATTGGAAACAAGGGGCATGAAAACCTCTTAATGAATTTATTACAACACCAAAACAAACCATAGGGATACAAGTAAAGACATGCGTATTGAGGACACTAAGATCAAGAACTATCAATTCTTTATTTCTCTCCTAATCTACTCAAAACACAACCTAATGCTCTTCTGTCGTTAAGAAGAATTGCCAACATCATAAATACAATGTTACCTTGATTCTGTAAGTCAACTAATCACCAGAGACATAACTCTTTCCCTCATAGTACCTCCTCTCACTAGCTGCTTTTTTCTCATTTCGTTTCTGCAAATATACATCATTATTAGATACATCACATACATGTTTCAATTCAACCAAGCAAACAGGCCTAGATTAATATAGAAACTGGAAATTGCCGCAGTTCAACAAACATCCAAACAAATGGAGGAAATTGCATTATGGTTGAAGAAAAATATGATTCAATATTCAGCACCAAACTTGACACTCGCAGGATTTTAAACCTCATCAAGCACTAAACAGCTAGTTAGGACCACTAAGAGCGAACAAGAAATTCAACCATTTTCTTCCTGAAGATATCTATATATGCACGACTGGTGGTTTGGTTGATTTACTATATATCCAAGTCACATGAGGAAATAAGATTCCTCAGATGCGCATTCGCTGTTTTACTCCTTTTCTTACCGGTAGTATTAGTAGCACTCATGTCCCTTCATATTCTTAGATCCTTCTGTTTCTTCTTCTTCTTGTTGTTCTTCTTCTCACCTTTTCTGAGCCGAGATCTATTAAAACAGCCTTTTTACCTTCACTAGGTAAAGGTAAAGATCTGCGTACACACTACCCTCCCTGTAAGAATATACTGGGTTTATTGTTGTCGAGTCACATGAGGAAAATATTGATAACGTGGACGGCAAATGAAGTGGGAGACTATTCTTCAAATGTGGAGTAAAAAAATAGGGGAATACTGGGAAAGCAATAGTACTTTGAAGCATGACACTAGAACTATACGGGGAGATGGCAAAACCAAGAAGCAACCTGTGGAACAGAGGATGCAATTGGTGTAAGAGATCTGCCAACTCCTCAGAACCTTAAATAAGAATGAGGGGTCATCTCAATGTTGGTTTAGAATGGCGGAAATGAGTCTTGGGGTCAATATGAGGAGAACAAAGAGATGATGCTGAAACAGCCAGGAGACAGCAAGAAGAACGCATACGTAGTGGCAAGGAGAGTTCATATTGTAACAAAAAGCACAAAACCAGAAAGAGGACTAAGAAGGAGTTTTAAGTAGGATGGCAAAACGTCCAGCTGAATCAAATTGATTGCTGTAGTATCATAAAAATGAGAGAATTTCAGGATGGATCTCGAGGGGTTGATATTATTTTATAGTTAAGTTTACAGTCTTACTCTACAGTCTACATTATAGCATGGGCTGAACCTATGTTTTGTTTCATTATTTACTTAATAGAAAAATTCTGCTAACATCTCAGAATAACAAACAGATGGTTTTCAGAAACCCTCGTTCAGATAAATATAAAAGAAACTAAAAATATACATATTGGAGGAGAAGTAACCTGGTATGCCTCATGATTGGACACAATTCTCCTTATTATTGTGCTCGTTGTAATATCTAAAGGACTATCCAATATTTTAAAAATGCCCATACTAATTGGTACAGCATATGGGTTACCCTTCTCCTGCAAATTAAAGAATCATGATCAACAAACAAAAGGACCTTTTAACCTAAGATTCTTGTAAAAGACTAACCATAGAGTACCTTCTGAAAATCATTATCCTCGGCTACTGTTCCATGAACAACTAAAGAGATATTGAAGGTAGTTATCTGCATAAGTGTCCAATTGTAGAAAAAGTCACTACACGATAAATGAGGAGTAACATGATTATACTCTATGAGATCAACTCAAGAGTGAGGGGGAAGCGTTAGCTTTCAAATTACAGTTTAGAATAAAGCATCTAATTTCTTTATCTCCAAAAGGAACTCTCTGCTCAATAGAGATCTTATGGAAGCAAAGCAAATGAAGATTTCCAGTCAATACCAATAACTCCTGAAATTACCTCTAATCAAACATGACTTATGAAAGAATACATATAACAATCAACAGCCAACAAACGTAAAAAAAATTTTTGGGGGGAAGAGATAAAGTGAGATTAACTTAGTCTCTTTTTATTTTCTGATAGGCAGAGTAAGTTTACCTATTATTAGGAAAATTACAATAAAGGAGTATAATTTAGCTCTTTGGTAACAAATGAAGTAGCAAACAAAGTTACTTTTATGAGGAAAACGACTAAATACAAAATTTCCCTACCAAAGGGAGAACTGAGCCCCAGAAGTATAGGATTCTGGGCCTCCCTGGCCTCCCTTACCATTTAAGCCTGCACCCCATATCGGTAATATTTTTTTTAATAACCGTGGTGTTCGGGCTAATTTGCGCGCACCTCGACTAATTCCATGGGGTACCTGCCACCTCCCACCAGCACCAGATACCAGGTAACCTTATCTACCAAGGCTTAGATGGGAAGAAATCACCGAGGGTGTGTTTGGTAATGACCGAAAATATTTTCCGGAAATGTTTTCCCATTTTCCACTGTTTGGTTGCACAAAATAGTTTGGAAAATGTTTTCCTAGATATCACATTATCCTGAAATAGGAGGAAAATGGCTTCACCTACCCTCACATCTAACCCCCAACCCCCTCCAACTTCAATTTTCTATTTTTTCATTTTTCTGCGACACGCACCCTCCCAAACCC
>MCJB01031969.1:105999-142468 GCA_002018475.1 Nicotiana obtusifolia | reverse complement strand
CCCCCACCCCCCAAAAAATATCTTTTTTTATATTTTGAGTTCTAATTCTTTTATTTTTTAGTTTACAGGTTCGAAATTTTACGAGTTCCAAAGTTATGAGTTCGGAGGTTTATGTGTTTGGAAGTTTGCGGGTTTAGAAATTATAGAGTTTACGGGTTCGAAAGTTTAGCGGTTCAGAAGTTTATGAAATTTGTGGGTTAGGAAGATTGTTGGTTCGAAAGTTTATGGCTTCATGTTTATTGTATCTAAATTATTTATGAATACTCTTGAAAAGTTATTTTGCTTAATTTGTGTACCAAACACCGAAAGATGAGAAAGATTACTACTTGTTTTTCAAGAAAACATTTTCCGTTATACCAAACACACCCCTAGTGTTTTTTGTCTCCGCTGGAATATGAACCTGAGACCTCATAGTTCTCACCCACTTTATTGACTACTAGGCCACACCCTTGGGTGCCCCCATACCAGTAATATACACTGTCCATACGAGGATATTTCTGAAAGTCAAAATTAAAAAACTTAAGGCCAACATGTTGGGTTCTTTGAGCTGTTATATTTAGTAAAGATACAACCTGAGTTTAATCAGATATGTTTCAAGAAATAGTAACTAGGAAGCTACAAGACAAAAGCCACCATTAAGTAGAAAACAGAGATAATTACATCAAAACACATATCGGGTGTCCTTACTTCAGCTTTTAGCACATTCCTTCGTTTGTTACTTGTTTTAGTATATTCTATATATAATGTGTTAAACCTTTCCACCCATTAGTCTATCAAACTCCCCTTCCCTCTTCCCCCTGCTTTTCTTCTCCACCACAGACCCGATTGGGAAACACAAACCGTGAGTCCTATTGATGGTTAATTGACAAACTCGAATTAATTTTTTGTTGTCTTTTTGGAGCTCCCTTAGAGTCTAAAGATTTCAGGTTGAGCAGGACTAAGACAGAATACTTAGAGTGCAAGTTCAACGACATGACAGGAGGAGCGGATGGACGTGAGGCTTGACTCACAAGCCATCCCCAAGAGAGGAAGTTTTAAGTATCTTGGGTCAATTATCCAAGAGAATGGAGAGATTGACGAGGATGTCACACACTATATAAGGGCGAGTGGATGAAATGGAGGTTAGCATCTGGCATTTTGTGTGACAAGAATGCGCCACCAAAACTAAAAGGTAAGTTTTACAAAGCGGTGGTTAGACTGACAATGTCGTATGGAGCCGAGTGCTGGCCAGTCAAAAACTCCCAAGTCCAGAAGATGAAAGTAGCTGAAATGAGGATGTTGAGATGGATGTGCGCGCACACTAGGTTGGATAAGGTTAGGAATGAGGATATTCGAGCAGAGGTGGGCGTGGCCTACATGGACAAGATGCGAGAAGCGAGGGTTAGATGGTTCGGGCATGTGAAAAGGAGAAGCCTAGATGACCCAGTTAGGAGGTGTGAACGGTTGACTTTGGCGGGTACGAGAAGAGGAAGAGGGCAGCCTAAGAAATATCGGGGAGAGGTGATCAGGCAAGACATGACGCGACTTCAGCTTACTGAGGACATTGCGCTTGATAAGAGGGTGTGGAGGTCGAGAATTAGAGTGGAAGGGTAGCAGGTAATCAGGCGTTCTTCTGATCCTTATCGAGTTGTATAGCGCTAGTCTGGTAGTATCTTGTCGTTGTTCCTAGATTGCTAGTATTACAGCTATTTCTTACTATCTTCCGCCTCGGTTTTCTAGTATCTTGTCGTGGTTACTGCTTATTGCTATTGCTATTGCTATTGCTAGTGCTATTACTTTCTTCCATCTATTTTTTTCTAGTTCTTACATTGTTGTTATCATTTTTCTAGCTATTGTTGTTGATATTTGATTGCTTTCTATTCATCCTCTCGAGCCGACAGTCTTTCAAAACAGAATCTCTACCTCCCCAGAATAGGGGTAATTTCTGCATACACACTACCCTCCACAGACCCCACTTGTGAATTTCACTAGGTCTATTGTTGTTGTTTTTGTCTTTTGGAGCTCAAATCATGGTTAGAAACTGATTTTGCAAGATTTGGGTGAACGTAACCCACCATTGTTGAACAAGCTTGAAGAAGTGTGTTTGAATTTCAAATATGACTTTTGTGAGAAATTCGGAGTGGGTGTTATTTACACCGGTTGAAAATAGTCTAAAGAGGTTGTCTACAAAATTTAAAAGTCATTTGAAGGACATTTGGACTGACTATGAATGAAAATTGCAACTGAAAATCACATAAGGAGTTCGTCACTGTAGCTAACAATTTTTAGACACTTTAAACATTGTTACACACTTTTATACAAGGTTGAAACATGTTTATACATTACTACACACTTTTATACAAGGTAGATTCATTGCTTATACAGGTGTAAAAATATTGTATAATGTATGTTGCAGAAAAAATATTGGCCATGCGGGTGTGAACTGAAAAATATAGCTACATGGGTGCAATGTGTTGTGTTGGGCCGTATATCACCCTAGAAAATATCATATCACCATCAGTGATTAAGTAGCTATCATCGATCTGATTTCCATGAAAACTAAGAAAGCTATAAGTCATCTTGATTTATAAATAACATTCAGAAAGTCAACGCAAGTGTTGTGGTATTTCATTAATGCCAATTACTGTTTGGCTCCAAAGATGAGATATGTCATAGTAAAAATGTTGTGAATCCTTGCTATCATATAAGATTGTAGCATCCTTTCTCTTGGACCACCATCAATAATGAGATTGTAGGAGAACTGAGAAGTAGACGAGTAAAAATAGCAATAATAATGTTTAGAAACAATTTTGTCAACAGTGTTCATGTTAGTAGCGATTACCATATCTCTTGACACCTCCCATGGAGCACCAATAATCACTTCATCAGCGTAGCGGCAAGCCAAAACACTTAAGCTCCTTTCATGAAGATTCATAATTGGGCGGTGCGCACCTCTATTGGCACTGTAAAAGACAATACGGAATGAAATATGAGTTCTTTGACCGAACTTGCAAAATAACTAAGCATACTTCGTTATGACAAAGATAATCGAGCTTGCAGCCAGCAACATTCTAAGTGTTAGATCACATGCTGCTTTATCCACAACAACCTCAAGTACTGCCTATGGATTAGCACAATTGACAAGTATTTTCAAGCAACCAATGTATCCAGTGTCCCTATCTGAAGGTACATTTCTAGAGTTCTGATCAAAATGCCTAAAAAAAAAAAAAAGATTAAATAAATTTTCACTGATGGGTCGCTCTCTGCCCACTTCCCCAAGCTTTTGTCTTCTATGCCTCTTCTTTTAGCTATATGCAGTTATTCCATTAATCCTCTCTCTTTTTCCTTTTTGATTAAAAGAATTTTCAGCATGAAAGAAAGGAATACAAATGATAGTGCCATAAAAGACATGTTTCCGGTTCCTCTAGAGATCAGCACTAAACAATAATCCGTCACATAGAAAGCAAATATGTACTCAAAATAGAGAAAAGGGCATTTATTGAATATTATTCCCTTATCTCAACTACAACGGCACTGCAGCATCTTCCAAAGAACTTCCTTCTTTTTTTAATACGCTATGCAACTAATCCACTTTTGATTGCCTAATCAGACTTCAGGTGGACAATTGCATATAAACCAATGGTCGCTTTCCTACTGACAGAAAGCTTAAATTAATTGAAGGTGCGGAATTCTCTTCCTTATATATGAGACGAATTCAATTTTCTGCTGAGTAGAAGGTTAGTAGTTAGTCGAGCGTTTTTCTTTTTCTTTCTCAGACTGGTCGCATTAGTGTTAGTATGGTATCCTTCTTATTCATAGATTGCTATTACCACATAATGTTGATTGCTATCTTTCGCTTCGGTTTTCTTAATATCTTACTGCTGTTACTACTTGTTGTCACAGCTTCTTTTCATTTTCTCTTTAGCCGAGGGTCTATAGGAAACATCCTCACTCCCTTCCCAAGGTAGAGGTAAGGTATACACTACCCCCAGACTCCACTTGTGGGAATTCACTGGGTTTTTTGTTGTTGGTGTTGTCAATTTTCTGCAGAAAGTGCTTCTGATAGGGAATATGGAAAAACCTAGCCTTATTCAACACTACTGGAAATAAATAAATAAATAAATAAAATGTTACTTTGCTAACTAATATAACTTTTATAGGATATGATTCACACATAGCAGGCAGTGCAAGTCCATCGTCATCCATATTTTTTCCTCTAACATATTAAACAAATATCATAATAATACTACACTTGACATTCTTAGTTCCCAACAGGATTAATAGGGAACTGAATTTTTTGTAAATGCACATATCCAGAGCCAGCTTTCATGAATATAATATTACTAACCTATCAAGAAAGCAAAGATTGTTATCCTAATGATAGTCCCTTTCAAAAATAAAACCAAACATCGGATAGTAATTTTCCCCGTCTAATGTCCTTAATCTGAAAACCAAACCTTCCATAAATAAGGAAGAACTCGTGAGTTTCACACATCCTCCCAAAATATCCTCTCCTTACTAGCAACTTCTTTTAGAGAACCAGTAAAACCAATCTGAGTGGAAAAGACTAGTATATGGTATTAGTTATTAGATTGGAGGCAGTTACAGTTCATATCGAAGGATACAAGCCAAGAGATAGGTGGTATTTGTTCAAACTGAAAAGGAAAATTAATTAGCAATCATTTGAAGACTTGATAATTTGTGGGATAATGATTTGTAAATGCAAAAATTAAAGATCAAGAGAGGAAACTAAGAATAATAAGGCTAATAACAGATGTCCATATCTTAAAGATTAAGAGAGGAAACCAAGAATAATAAGGCTAATAACAAATGTCCACGTCATCATGTATAATACGTGCATTTTTCTGATAGTCCAGAAGTTATGCACATTATGCATCAATTGAGACAAAATAAGCCAAGAGGTAAGGAAATAGCACCTCACTACCAAACTCTGGCTAACGGAGCCATGATCTGCATGTTTGCAGACCACTTTCACAAACTATAAAGGTTAAGAAAGATAAAAAAGAGAACTTGTACAGCACATACTAGAACAATCAAGAAAACCACATTTAAAACTAATGTTGTTAAGGTTTTATCATCCTGAAGAAGCGTCCAAATACAAAAAGTTTAGTAGGTGAGGATTGTGGGATAAGGTTCCAATGGATTATCCGAGATTGAGAGCGCAGAAGAACACTTTAGGGACTCATACCTTACAGTTTGATCAGTATGAATGCCAACAAGTAGAAAGTCTCCAAGTCCTCGAGCAAGCCTTAGTATCTAAACATAACCACAAAAGTGAGAAATGAATCTACACTCTGATAAATGCATTATGTTGAAGATATAATTAAGTAAATAAAAGTGTGTTTACTTTAAGAGCTTAAACTTTTATATAAGATGGTCACACAATTCAACATGGTATCAGAGCAGGCAAAGATCCACAATTCGATCTCACCGCAACCCATTATCAAAAAGAATTTCCACGTGTTTGGCTCATCAAAAAGAATCAAGCCCGTATGTGAGGGGAGTGTTGAAGGCATAATTAAGTAAAATAAAAGTAGGTGCTCTGTCTCTAACATCAAGCTTCACATTAGACATGAACACAAAAAAGACTAATAAGCAGGAAAAAGAAATACGACAAGGTAAAAACAAGATGCAGCTTCTTGTGAAAAGTTTGTTTATGATCATGAAAAAACTTATTCAAAGATGATGCATTGAAGAATACGTATCAGCAATTTTTTGAAGAAAAGTTCTACTTTCACCCAGAAACACTTACAAATCTTCAAAAAACTACAACAGTCCAAACACATTTCTTTTTGCATAAAACTGTCCAAACACGTTTCTTTTTGCATTAACTTTTTCTCCAGAAGTTCTTTCAAAAAAGACTTTCCAAAAGTTGTCCAAGCGGCTCCAAAGAAAGTTAACATTGAGATACTCGGCAAAAGGTGGGAATTTCCACATTTTTGCAGCAATGGTCTTTTACATATTAGATGAATCAAAACAGTTGCAAAACTTGTGCTGAGATCTATGGAAAAAATATCTAAAAGCACAAGCTATTAGGTAGAACATATTTATTACTTTGATCTTCAAGAGAATCTCTTCTCTCGCAGCCATTTTCTTTTTCCACGAAAAACATGAAAATTGTGACATCTATGAACTATGATACCATGTTGAGTGTTGTGGATCACCTCAACCATAAACTGAAGTTATTAAAGGAAACTACATTTGTTTACTTTTATGATTCTTTAAAATACAAGCATCCTTATTTTTGTAGGTTCTAAGCCAGATTACTTACCTCTACATGTCCAGCATGAAAGAGATCAAAAGCACCATCAATATAAACTATGCGAGCACCAGGTCCAGCTCCCTACACAAACCGCTCGACAACGTTATAAGCAACAAATGTACTTCATAGCAGCAACATAGAACCAAAAAAGAAAAAGAACAGACAACAGCAAGATGTGATGAAAGGACAACAGGTTCTCCTAAAAGATCCATAAACTAAATGTAAGACAGATCATGCACTGATGGTTAAATCATAATTCAAATTTATTCATAAATTTGCCATATTTCCCTCAATTGACTTAATTTTGCATCCGTTTGTAATGTTTAAAGGCTTAATTTTGCGAATTTGTGCTGTTAGAAGCTAACAATTGGAGTGTGATGAATATGCAAGCTTCGCCGTCAAATTAGCACAAAATGAAGCCCAGTGGCATAGGCAAAAATGGAAAAAGATACAAAGAAATAAGACAAGATGTCAAAACAAAGCAATGGAAACGAACGCACAAAATCAATTCACAATGTGGCATGCTGAAGGTGACCTGACACGCCTGGGCTGTCCAGGTGATTTTTCATTTAGGGTCATTTCATAATTTTCCTTTCTTTGGTGTAAAATTATAAATAGTGGGGCTTGCTTCAGCAGGTTTATATCAGACGTTTGAGAACCTTGGAGGCTACTCGGTGGAGAATTAGAGGTTTTTACAGTGTCTTTTCTCCTCTCTCTTTGTTTCTTCTTGATTTTGTTATTCTGTTCTTTTGATAAAATTGTGTTGTCTCTATGCTAAGAGTGGCTAAACACCTTGTTCTAGGTTATGGGGATATTGACATGAACATACTGGTTTGAATCTTAATTTCAAAAAACTGCTTTTGCTTTCATGGGTTATTCATTCAATCAACCTCGTGCTTTATCGTTTGATGGGATGATTGCAAATTAAATTCTACTTACGGATCCTAAAAACTTGAAAAAGAGATAGGGTAGCTGCTTGAATATTGTAAGTTCATGAACCTATGCAGTAGGGGCTTGATTCATGGGTAAAAAAATTATACTTGCTTACCTTACATAACTTACGAATGCAGGAATCTATAATGTGTTTCTCATAGAAATATAGCAACTATGTTAATTTGAGTAGACGAATATGGATTCAGAAGATTATTCTGAGCAAAGATACGGTAGGTTAATAGCCCTTGCTAATCAATTTATTTTGAGATAGAATCATAACGGGATTGTCAGTCAAGGGAACCCATAGCTCTAGGTTTTTTACTATCAAATTCCTAAGATGTTTGAGCACTTCAGTTTTTTATTTTCTTCTTAAATTTAGTTTAATCATCATTTCTTCAAATCAAACTAGTTCTTTCTCGATAATTAGGTTTAGCCTGATCGTCAGCTAATTAAATAAAAGCCTCGTGGGAACTACGATTATACACATCATATGATACTTGTCTAATCATGTATACTTGTGGTGCGTTGGTAGCTCATATTAATCACCCCTATCTAGAAGGAGTCAAGGTATAGCTAGTTGGATCAAAAGAAAACTACTAATGCAATACATGAGCATCAACATTTATCGGATTATAAAGCCTTCATTGATTCTAAAATTTGGCAATCAATTAAACCACTCTCTTATACTGAACACAACCAATGGGAAGAAGAACAACTTTGCTCAGCTAATTCATGGCTGAAAAAGTTAAACATGCTAGTAGAGCATGAGAACAACCTCAACAGGAGACGAGACCTATCCTAAACTCAATCAGAAGCAGACTTTGTTTTAGTTGCTAACAAATTGGAATTTAGAGAAAGTAACTTATCCGCTAATTGACAAGTCACTTTTCCATTCCCCGACAACCGACATGGAGAAAGGGTTAAAATATTTCAACCTAGCAGAGTAAAATCTCAAAGTTTATGGATAATCAAATTGCAGCATTATAAAACTTGAGTTTTAGCTTTCTCCAACGTGAGGGAGAATGATGAGGAACGAAAGTGGATGAGAAAGAGAACTTCCTAAATTATGTCTCTGGACCAAAATCAGAATCATGTTTTAGTGGGTTCACATTCAGGTATTGGAATTATTTTACTTATTCAAGATGCGATTTAAGTCCAGTGTATACCAAGCATACAAAGTCCAGGATATATGGGAAAATAAAGCCCCATACATGTTAAGGGTTTTCTAGGTTAGTCAGAAAATGAGGCATGTTTAACCTGAAGCAATATCCAGAAAAAGGGCCTACAACATGTGTGACAGATGCAGCCTATGCGGGGAGCCATTAAGAAACAGAAATCACCTCTTCCTTTATTGCAGAATCACTAGCAGGATCTCCCATTTCAAAAAAAAGAATCACTAGCCAGATCTGGGATTTGTTACTCAACACACTGGGTAACATATGGGCCATGTTCAGGGCTACTCTACAACTTCTACAAGGGTGGTGCAGAAATGATTCACATAGGGCTTCTTCTGACATCGAGTGTACAATTCCTGCTGTATAATTTGGTGGTTATTTGAAGGAAGAATACTAGAACTTTCTAAAGCAAGAAAGGCAAAGTAATTAATCTTACGACCAGGTGCTTCTTTTCTTTTTTTCTCTCTTTTTCTCTTTTTGCTTAGGTGTTGGTGCAACATGGCCTGCTCTAAATGTAAATGATATTCATGATATTGCTGATTTTCTTAGCACATTAGAAACTTATAATGTTACCACATTTTGGTTGTAACTGATTGCCAGCATTTCCTTTTTGCTGGTTTCATCATAAAAGTTACACTTTACCTCTCCAAAAGAAGTCCAGGATATTTGGAGTTTAGTATCTCGTATTGAACTCAAGAATCAGTATATCTTAAACTTTGTTATTTAGTTGTTTTTCTATCTTGTGTTTTTTCCCGGCAATGGTGGTCTCAGGGCTAACTTGCAAACATCGAGGCTAATCCATCAGGTAACCACTACCTCCCATCATCACAGGAACTAGGAACACTCTGCCCACCAATACTTAGACAGATGGAGAGAAATCGCCTATCATTTTTGCCTCTACCGGGATTTGAAACCTATTCTCCCATAATCCATTCCAACTTTGTTGTCCACTAGGCCACATCTTGGGGGCCTCTAGTAATCAGAATAGGATAAGAGTTGTTCCAATCGTCTGTATGTTTTTTCTCAATTAACTGGTGGACAATATAACTTCAGCACTACTTTTGACGACATCACATAATCTTACCTAGGTGGCTTATTCCTAAGGAATTCTAGGTAGCTTCCTAGACCTTGCCTTATTTCTTTTTCTTTTGTTATAGTCGCTAATTCCTAGACCTTCCCCTGTTTCTTGCCTCTTCTTGGTTTTTTGTTTTGTTTGGTTTGGGGTGAGGGGAGGGAAGGGAGGGAGGGGGGATAATTGTTTAGAATTTATTTCTTCATCACCACCACAAAGTTCTCCTTCCATCAAGCAATTCCTCAACTGATAACAAAAAAACCAGCCACCAACACCCTAACTTTTACTGCTCTCGGATACTATTCACTACCTCAGAACCCCATGAATTCTCTCTTTTATTTTTCTTCCCTTAACCTGCTCAGCACCCTTACATAAATTACTTCAAAGCCTCCCAGTCTTGAGAGCCTTTAAGCAATGAAACATAAGAAAGTCAGAAAACATTACTATTCTTTCACTGCTCAATTGTCTAGAGATCTCCTCCCTTGTCCCAAATCACCCACGAGGCGAGATGAGATCTTAAACTTGTGACAGTTTAGTGTTTACAATCTGAGAGTCTCTTTTGCTTTTCCTACACAAATATTAACTCAAAACTCTTCTTTTTTCTTTCTTTGTAAGGAAAACTTAAAAGAGTCCACACATTGATGACAATCACTTTATGAAGAATTCATCAGGCAATTAGCAAACCTTAAAAGTTTTGCTTCTTGCTTTGTGTGCAATAAATTTACCACTAGAGAAAGTTAAAATGCAAGAGGCTCACCTTTGAATTGGAAAATTGTACAATTCTACGAGACGTCGGAAGAAAATGAGATACGCGTGTTTCGCTCCTAGCACCACCATCTTCAGATTTTTGGCTGTGACCATGGCTAAATTGTCTCTGCAAGGATGCATGACTGGGGGAGTCACCAGTGGACCTTTCTCTCACACAAAGAAGCATTCGACCTGCATGGCATATTTGTTAAACATACACAAACAATAAGTTTTTGCTTTTGAATATTAACAAATGCCAAAACATCTGTACATCAGTACACTAGCTAGTAGAAATAGCAAATGATAGGATGCTGCCCAGCAGCCCAAGAAACAATAAAGTAGCCATTCCACCACACACAAATGCCCAACTATGTTTTGACAGAGGAGGTTTTCACTGAAAATGAATCAAGAGAACATACATACCGACTATATCAGTGCTTGAAACTCCTTCTGTACGCTTGATCTGCTTATAGCGACCAACCTTCTTAGCAAGGGCATAAGCATCAGTACCATCGGGAAGAAGACAAGGGTCATCCCCATGAATGATATAGTCTATGTTATACTCATCAAATAGTTTCCTCATAAAATCTTCAGTAATAGCATAGGGGGCATCAGAGATGACTTCATCCACCCACTTCACAGCACCGACCATAATCATCCTAGGAAAAATCAACAAGCACGAAACTGAGTTAATTCTTTTGATTAAAATCTATCCAAGTAACAGATAAAACAATAATAATAATCACAGCCAAGCACAGTGAAATGAGATCTAATGTTCATGATTTTATTTGTTAAATGCCTTTGATTCTCTCAAGGACAATGGTATCAGACAAAAAGCAAAATGAAGGAATGAAGCCATCAGTTGATTAGGAAACTTCTGGTGGAAATGGTGTTCAGAGCTGAGATAACTGTTCTTTTAAAAGGTAACTAACCAACCGTTTGCCACAATAATCAAATCACGACATCCTGAAAGCCAAAAGCCAAACTAAGGGCCAACTCTAATGTTGTATTTAATAAGGCTTGTGCCTTAGGCCACTAAGTTAGGAGGCCCATTTTTTAGAAATAATAGGTTTATAGGTATTTAAAAAAATAATATTTAGTACTTTAGTACAAAAGTAAACCTCCTGATATAAAAGGAAAGACATTTTTTTTAGCTATGTAAATAAAGTAACTATTTGGCTTACTTAAAAGTGGGTAGTATGAACAGTTAACGCGTGAACTGGAAGTGATTCAACAAGAAAATAGTACAAGTAGAAGATATTACTCTAATCGATATACCCAATCAAATAAAAAGACCTTTCTTTTCCAAATGCTTATATTGCTTATAGAATAATATTAACAGTTCCTATAATAGTTGCCTCAGTGAAAGAAGTTTTTCAAAATTAAAATTGATAAAATCTTTGCTAAGATCAATAATGTCTCAAGAAAGATTAAATGGGCTAGCTATATTAGTTGAAAAGGAATTATTTGAAAAAATTAATTACAAAAATATTATTAACAACTTTGCATCTTCAAAATCTGAAGAATAGACTTCAAATAAAAATATATATTATAACCTTTCTAAAAAAATTTAGGCCTCACATTAAACTTTGGCTTTAGGCCACACTTGTGCTTGAGCCGCCCTTTCCCAAACTTCACCTTGATCTGAGGTCTCTACTTAGGTAGTTAACACTGTATAGAGCCTTGTTTCTGTAACCAAGAAAACCCATCCTCGCCCAAAAAACACTCTATAGAGTCTTGTTTCTGTAACCCAAAAAACCCATCCTCACCAGTTTCCCACTGTAGGACATGTCTATACAGTGACCAAATATAGAGAAGACTTCCCCGGAAAAATACCAGTTTGCTTTAAGGTTTTGGAAGAAAGATTCGCATCCTAGTAGAGCTTTAAGAATTAGCTCACCAATCAATCAAAGAGAAAAAATAGAGGGTAACACTCAACCATAGCAACCAAACTGTAATGACTGGGACTGGATATGGGAAAGAACTAAATAAATGAAGTGGTGCGACGTCCTTTGTACAGCAATTATAGGGATAATTACCAGTGATTTGACTTCGCAGGAGGTTAGTTAAAAAGTAGAGACAATTGAGATTGATTACAATGGCCGGTTAAGATGCAAATTGATGGAGTTATAAATACTTCTGAATTCGGTGTGGTATGCGTGGAATATCGCTGGTATGTTTCTGTAATCGTGCTCTCTCATATTCTCTCTCTTCTCTTTCCCCAATTTCTCAACCTGATGTCTCTTCTTCTCTTCTTCCTAATCCGTTCTAATTCGTCCCTTCTCACTCAATTCTCCTTCTTATCATGAAACTGGTTACGTGATTAGCTCCAATTTGACTATCCTTCAGGTATGGGTTACTCGAGGTGTGGATTTCAGCTGAAGAACTGAGTTGACTCGAAGAAGTCTTGTTTAAGCTTTGTTGTTGCATTTCTATCCTAGTTCTGTTGTTATCAGTACCCAGTTGTGGGCAATATTCAGTGGATTGTTGAAGTATTCCAATCGTTTCGAGTTGTAATTTCTTGTTTCATTTGAAGAGTTAATAGTGTACTTGCCTAGCATTCCTTGAGATCATTAAGAAAACTAAAGCGTACTACCTCTGCAAATGGCTTCAGTCAGTTCAAAGATACAGAATTCGCATAAAATGAAGTGCTCATTGGGTATAATAAATTCGTCAAAAATCACTTGTCCAAAAATCTGATAAAGAACTGATCTAAATAAGACGCATAACACGGATGAAATGAACACTGAACACGCATAATATATTTTTGAATGATAGGCGAAATATGTGAATCCGAAAATGTAAGAGGAAGAGCTAAAAAAACACCAAACCTCTCGTGAAGAGGAGTGACGGGAGGGCCTTTATTGGCAATGATTTCAGCATCGCTAACTACACCGACGACTAATTGGTCGCCGAGAGCCCGAGCTTGTCGGAGAGCATTGCAATGGCCGTAATGCATCATATCAAAGCATCCATCCATATATACCCGTATAGGTCTCTTCTTCTTCTTCGGCAAAGCAAATCTCAAACCCAATACCGATAACCCTAACACCACCCCTCCCACCAGCCACGTTGCAACGAACCTCGAACTCTGTTGCGCGTTCTCCGAATGTCCCGCTTCTGAACCCATTGTTTCACTACTCCTAATTTATAGTCCCTAGTCCAGCAAAAAACCTGCTAACATCCCTAATTCCTAATACTGATAAGGCTAATGAATAAGTTAGTTTTTTCTCATATGAATATGCTATTCTCAGATGCCTGTTTCCAGATTTTATCTGTGTTCCGTTCTAGACGATAGCGCAAAAGTTCAAAAATATCCTCTCTTTTTTCCGTTTATATGTCTCCGTCTCCATCTCCTTTAGAATGGTTCCCACTTCCCACTCAAAACAGTGTGTCTTAGAACTTGACCGGACACTTGTACAGCGGTCACACAAACGTAGCGTAACAGCTACTGCACCCATCGTTGGTTAATTGCATGACCAACCTTATAATTTATTGAATTACGGAAAAGGTCCAAATATGTCCTTGAACTATGTGAAATTAAGCACATTTACTTGTCATTAATATCGGCATATGCTCCGATCATCCAATACTTGCTTCAAATACGTCTTTATTTTAAACGCACCATATAGAAGGCATATTGGTCTCACGCGAATACTTCGAACGCGTATTTGACCCATTAAAGTTCTTAGGCCTTTTATGTTATTGAGTTATTTAGCCGAGGGTTTATCGGAAACAATCTTTCTGTCCTTATAGAGTAGAGCTAAGGCTACTTACATACTATCCTCCCCAAACCCCACTTGTGGGAATACACTGGGTTGTTGTTGTTATTGTTGTAATGATAAAGTCCCCCTCAAATTGATTGCTTTCCTTGTGTAATCCTAAATACGAAAATATGAAGCAGAGTGTCACGACCCAAATCTCCCTCCATAAGTCGTCGTAACGGCACCTAGTCTCTACGACTAGGTAAGCCTAGCAATTGCAGAACAATTGAAATAAAAGCAAAATTTAACAACTAAACTTCGACATATAACTATATAACTGAAAAATGCCACTCGGCATGTACAAGTAAACCAACACTCGAGTATACACAATTTCCAAAACCCGGTAGTCACGAGCCACAAGCTCTAAGAATTTGTTCTACTGTCTCTATACATCAATAACTAAGAAAAATAAAGGAGAAATGACATAAAAGGATAGAGGGGGACTCTAAGGTCTACGGACGCTAGCAGATATACTTTGAAGCCTCCGTAGCAGCAGCAAGTACTCTCAGCTAATAGTAGGGCTGGTAGGAGGTACCTAGGTCTGCATACAAAACATGTGCAGAAAAATAGTATGAGTACACCACAACGGTACCCAGTAAGTGCCAAGCCTAACCTCGATAGAATAGTGACGAGATCAGATCAGGGCCCTACTGTTATATATAATAAATAAGGCAGAAGATATATCCATAAAATAAAAGACTGAGAATTTAATAACGAGAAATACAAGACGAAACAACATAGCACATAGGGATAAACAACAGGGCGCTCTCCGTCTCGTAGTCCCAAAAGTAAATATGCATGGGGATCTCCCAAGGTACCAACCTCGTAGTTCCAAAAGTAAATATGCGACAGGGGATCTCCCGAGGTACCGCCTCGTAGTCCCAAAATAAATACACAGCTCGAAATCGATGGAAAACAACAATCACAACTAGAAATCCTACAGTTTAAGACTAAATACAAGTCAAGGAAAAACAGGAAATCAACTAAGCATGCTGTACAGATTTCAAATAAAACAATTAAGAAATGTAGACATGCGATAATAGGCTAAACAGGATAACTACACATGCTGGTATAACTCATTTAAGATGTAACAGGTTACTGCTCAGTAAAAATCAGATTTTACCACAATTAGCCTGTGTACACACTCGTCACCTCGTGTACACGGCACTCACATATCACAGAATTATCACAACAAAACCAAATCTTAAGGAGATTTCCCAACGCAAGGTTAGGCAAGCCACTTACCTCAAACCAAGCTCAATCAATCAGTAAGAAATGCCCTTTTCCTTGACTTACTGACTCCGGATGGCCCAAATCTAGCCAAAAGCAATTACATACCATAAATATAACCATAACAAATTAGTCTAATTAATGAAATCAAGACTTTAGCAAGAAATTAGAAATTCGCCCCAAAAAGTCGATCCGGACCCACGTCTCGAAATTGGGTAAAAGTCACAAAATACGAATACCCATTCAACCACGAGTTCACTCGTACCAAAATTACTCAAATCCGATACCAAAATCTCAATCAAAACCCAAAAATTCGGTTTAAGAACTTTCCAACTTTTCCCCTCAATTTTCTCAACCCAAATCCTCAATTAAAAGATGAAATTAACCATATATTAGTGGGATATAACAAAAAACGAGCCAAGAATCGTTGCCCAATAGTTCCTCTGAAAAACTCTTGAATTATCACCTCAATCTGAGCTCTCAAAGTCCCAAAGTGAAAGTGAGATCAAACCCTCGTAATTTCCCCTTTTCTACCCAGTGATCTCGTAACCTGCGGACTCTTAGTCGCACCTACGACGCTGCACTTGTTGAATTTCCATTGCAGGTGCGGACTTGACTTAAATCCCTTAGGTCTGCTTATGCAAGAAAACAACCGTACCTGCGCAAGCGCATATGCGAAGGAAATATCGCTCCTGCGACCATGCCCGCTCCTGCGCTTCCTGCCATCGCAGGAGCGACCTCGCTTCTGCGGAGACCTTCCCGCTTTTGCGAACTCCTCACCCAGCTCATTCTCCGCTTCAGCGATCACCCTTCCGCAAGAGCGGCTCCTCTTCTATGGTCCTTATGCCGCACCTGTGACCACTAACTACCTAGACCAGGGTCGCATCTGCGACCTTCCTCTCGCATGTGCGTGTCCACACCTGCGACCAACCTCACCGCAGGTGCGATGACACCAGAAGCTGGAAAGCTTCAGCAATTTCAACACAACTCCAAATAATCCATTAACCACCTAAAATCAACCTGAGGCCCCTGGGACCTCAACCTAACATACTAACAAGTCCTAAAACATCATACGAACTTAGTCGAGTCCTCAAATCACATCAAACAACAACAAAAATACGAATCGCACTCCAATTCAAGCTTAATGAACTTTAAAACTTTAAACTTCCACAATCGATGCCGAAACATACCAAATCACGTCTGATTGACCCCAAATTTCGCACACATGTCATATTTGACATTACGGACCTATTCCAACTTCCGAAATCGGAATTCGACCCTAATATCAAGAAGTCCACTCCCGGTCAAGCTTCCTAAAAATCCAACTTTAGTCATTTCAGGTCTAATTCAACTACATACCTCCAAATCACAATCCGAATACGCTCCTAAATCCAAAATCATCCAACGGAGCTAACGGAACCGACGAAACTCCAATCTGGAGTCGTCTTCATGCAATTCCAACTACGGTCCAAATCCTAGAACTTAAGCTTCCGTTTTACAAACAAAGTGTCCTATTTCACTCCAAAATCAAAAACAAATCCTCCCGGCAAGTCACATAAGTATAAAGTGATACAGGGGAAGCAGTAAATAGGGGATTAAGGCTAATACTCTCAAAAGGACCGGCCGGGTCGTTATACAGGAGTGTAGAAAAACTTAAACCATTTTGAATAGGTGTCTCTTCGAGTAAAATGGTTTAGGTGTTTTTACACTTTGTTTTTCTATGTTCGTATTTCGATTTACATAGGGAAAGTAATCGATTTGAGAGTATTTTATTATTACAAACATCTATTGCATTGCTTTGAACCAAAAAAGATAACCAATAACATACAAGCTTAAGAACTTTAATTGGCCAAGTATGCCTCAAAGTATGCACATGGAACAAAATATACCCTCCATATAGAGTTGTTTTAAATAAAGACATATTTGGAGCAAGCATAGGACGGTAGAGCTATATTTGTGCCAAAGTATTAACAACGGGTAAATCCGCTCAAATTTGCATAGTTCATAGCATACTTGAACATTTTCCGTTGAAATTAAGAAATGGCCCGTTTAGTTTAAATGTTGCACATGAACTTTTGGCTTAATATACAATTTGACATTATTATTTTTATGCATCGCCTTTCTAAGATTCTTTGGAAGGGCAACGTAAGGTGAAGCAATTGATGTCAGTACGATTGCTGTCCGCCAACTGAAGTCTCATCCGTACGTTAGACTAGATTGTCAGTGTCGTATGGGAAAACCAATGTCGTGAGCAACTGAGAACAAAAAAGAGAATTGAGAATGAAAGAAAGCTTGATTGCATAAATGAAAGCTACTACAGAAAAGCTACGCGGTGTCGAGGAGGAGAGACACCAGTACAGAGAATTGTTTACTTGCTAGAAAGCTGTAGCGGAACACTAAAAGAAAATGAAGTAAATCTACTCTATATTTACAATGAAAAGGACTTAGTCTTCTACAAGGTAGAAACAAGTCCGTTTGCAGCAATTTTGTCTTTGGCATCAGGGTCCGCGCGCGTGGTGTTGTGGGCATCTGCCTGTGGCTGGGCACTAGAGCGGGTTATCAGTGGGGCAACAGAGGCGCCTGTGCGCTTGTCACTTGGAGCTGCCGAGACCATGGAGTTGACCGTGGCGCAGGGCGTTGGGAGGCTTGCCAGGACGTCACGGGGCGCGTCCAAGGGGTCATGGGGCATGGCTGGAAAGCGGCCCATGACATTCTCCCTCACCTGAGTTGGTGACGTCCTCGGCGCCTTACTTGTAAGGTAGTCATCAATTAGCCTCTTGTAGGCTTTGAGGTTTGTCCCCCTCTCCCAAGTATTCTCCTCTGCATCACGTCCCTGCCGTTTCACCAAGAACTCTTGGTGATCTTTCCTTGAGGCATGAATCACTCTATCATCAAGAAAATCTTCAGTACACCTTGTTCCGGTTGAATTGGGGCCTCGAATACTGGGTATTGTGAGTTGGCTCCGTGAGGGATCCTCCGTATCTTCCCGAAAAGGTTTCAGGAGACTGGCATGGAAGACGGGATAAATTTTCCACCAAGCTGGGGTATCCACCCGGTATGCAACTTTTCCAATGCGCCTTTCAATGGACAAGGGTCCAATATATTTTTGCAATAGGCGAGGGTCATGGACTCCCGCAAACAAGTACCGCTTTGGGATTTTGACCATCACCTTGTCTCCTACCTGATACTTAATAAAGAGACGATTTTGATCAGCATGCCTCTTCATCCGCTTTGGGGCTTTGACAAGATAGTTCCGCACTATCTCCAAATTTTGCTTTCATTCTCTTGAGAAGCTAGCAGCTCGAGGAGATTTTGACATGTTTGGTGCATTCACAATGTGTGGGAGTAGCGGTTGCTGTCCGGTTACAATTTCAAAAGCGCTCTTGTTAGTACTAGAGCTCTTTTGTGAATTGAAACACAGTTGAGCAGCATCCAAAAGCTTCACCCAGTTCTTCTGCAATCCGATTACAAAGTGGCAGAGATATTCCTCCAGCATGCCATTGAACCGCTCCGTCTGGCCATTAGATTGCGGATGAAAACTTGAACTATGGCTTAATTTTGACCCAAGGCACTTAAAGGGTTGAGTCCAAAAATTGCTAGTGAAGCGCGAGTCGCGATCACTAACGATGTCTTTGGGCAGACCCCAATATTTGATGACATGAGAGAAGAAGAGTCGAGTTGTATCTTCTGCTGATATATATTGTGGGGCTGCTATAAAGGTAGCATACTTGGAAAATCGATCCACCACAACCAAGATAGTTGTAAGATCCCCGACCTTGGGCAATCCGGTGATGAAATCCAGGGAAACGCTTTCCCAAGGTCTCTTTGGTACAGCTAGTGGTTCCAAGAGTCTTGCTTGTCAGACGGTCCGACTTGTCCTTCTGGCATACTAGACAAGTCTTCACATACTGAGCGATGTCATCGGCCATTTGAGACCAATAATATGCACGGTGAAGTAACGCCATGGTGCGTTCTTTACCAGGATGCCCGGGCCACAAAGTGTCGTGGCATTCCTCCAGAAGGGTCCTTCGCAGATCTCCTCCTTTGGGAACATAAAGTCGGTTTCCTTTCACTTTCAAGAAACCATCTTCTGTGTAGAACTGGCGAGTCTTGCCTTGTTCTACCAAATTAACCAAATACTGTACAGCAGGATCCTTGACGAGTAGACCCTGTATCTGGTCTTTTAGGATGGTGGCTACTTAGCTCCCCCTTAGGGTGGCGAGTATGCACACTGATGCTAGATCCACTCCCCGACTGAGTGCATCGGCAACATGATTAGTCTTCCCACTGTGGTACTCCAGGTTGAAGTGAAATTGTGCTAGGAGTTCCTGCCACCTGACCTGTCGACCATTCAGTTTCAGTTGAGTCATGAAATGGATAACAGTTTGTGTTGTCTGTCTTGACCACAAACGGGGTTCCCAACAGATAATGCCTCCAAAGGCGTAGGCAATGGACGACAGCCAATAATTCCTTCTTGTGGGCGGCATAGCGCCACTCTGCATCCTTCAGCTTCCGGCTCTCGTATGCTATAGGATGCCCTTCTTGTAGCAAGACTCCACCAAGTGCATAGTCGGAGGCATCCGTTTGTACCTCGAACGGCTTGGCCAAATCAGGGAGGGCCAAGACGGGGCTACTAGACATAGTCGTTTTCAATGCGTTGAAGGCCTCTGCTCGCCTAGGTCCCCAATCCCAAGGCGTGACCTTCTTGAGAAGTTTTGTCAGTGGTACTACAATGAAGAAGTAGTTCTTCACAAAACGACGATAGAAGTTGCATAGGCCAAGGAACGCCCTCAAGGCGTGGACATCCTTAGGCGGCGACTAATCTGTGATAGCCTGAATCTTCTGTTGGTCCATCTTGATCCGGCCGTCCTCAATGACATGCCCGAGGAAGTTGATTTGTTTTTTTAGCAAAGGAGCATTTGGACAGCTTCGCATATAATTCGTGCTCCCGCAATCGTGTTAGGTCCTTCAGCAAGTGCTCCAGGTGTTCTTCTAATGTCTGGCTATATACGACAATGTCATCCAAGTAGACCACCACGAATTCGTCAATGTATTCCCGAAAGACTTGGTTCATCAGGGTGCAAAATATGGCAGGTGCAAGTCAAGTCGAATGGCATAACTAGGAAGTCGTATGACCCATATCTTGTCAAGCACGTCGTCTTGTGTTCATCGCCCTCTGCGATCCGAACTTGCCAATATCCTGTCTTCAGGTCAATTTTGGTGAATACCGTCGCACCACCCAATCTGTCGAACAAGTCTGCCATGAACGGAATAGGATACTTGTTCTTCACAATGATTTTGTTTAGAGCCCGATAAACCACACAAAGTCGCCCATCATGTTTCTTTTGGAATAGCATAGGGGACCCGTATGGGGACTTGGAGGGTACAATGATCCCTGTGTCTAGCATTTCCGTCAATTGTCTCTGAAGCTCAGTGAGTTCCGGTTGTGACATTGTGTACGGCGCCCGGGCAGGTGGCTTCGCACCCGGCACCAACTCAATCTCATGGTCTACAATGCGCCTAGGCTGGAGTCTCTTTGGCATGTCTTATGGCATGACGTCTTCAAATTCCAGTAACAGCTCCTTCATAGGTGCAAGGCCGAGATGTTTTCAGCGGCCTTCTTCATGGACATGCACGGGATGGTGCAGGGCTTGGCCCCATTTTTTCCCATCAGCAGTAGCATATCTGCATACGGCACGGGCATGGTGTTGGTTTGCCTCAGTAATTCCAACCCCACTATCAACTCGAAGTCGTCTATGACCACCACCCGCAGGTTGAATTTTCCTTCATAAGGGCCAAGTTTCACTGGTACTTCTCTGGCCATTCCACCAATTGGTTGAGGGGTTGAGTTAATAGCCTTGACACGAACTCTGCCCTTTCCTACAACTAGGCCAAGGCGTTCCACCTGAGTCGAGGCTAACTAGTTGTGGGCCGCACCCGTGTCTATCATCGCCCCAATGGGTTTGCCATTTACCTTCATCTCGACGAAAATTAAGGTCCTCTCTTGTTTAATAGGAGTCCTCTCATCGGCCTTCTTTTTTCTTTCTTGTTGATTGGGCAGGGGTCCTTCTTCTTATGGATACCAGCACTTGTTCCCACTAAGGCTTCAGAAAAAGAGCCAACAATTGCATTGAAGGCAACTACCGGTTCGGTCTGGTCCGCATTATCGGATTCGTCATCCGTCCCATCTTCAACAGCTTGATGGGCATTCATATGCGCATGTGGGCATTCGTTATTCCAATGTGGTCCTCCACAATGACGGCATCCTGAAGGGGGTTTCCTTCCCCGATCGTTGTTGTTAGATGCAGTGCCAGTACTGCCTGAGGAGGGAGCCTTAGATTTGGTTGCACTCCGATCTCCTCCACTTCTGCTTGGGCCACCAGTAATCGGATGGCCCCCTTTCTATCCTCCTTTGACAGGCTGTTGAGGCCTATCCTTCCGAACTTCTACTTGATAATCCCCAAGGCATTCGGCTGCTTAGATCGCCTTAGGTAACGTGTCTACCCTTTGTCTTTAGAGTTCCATACGGGCATAGAGTTTCAACCCTTCCAGGAAAGTGAAGAGTTTGTCTTTGTCTCCCATGTCGCGTATGCTCAGCATGAGTGCGGAGAATTCTCGCACGTAGTCCCGCACTGATTTGGTCTGATGGAGCTCCCGTAGCTTCCTTATTGCATTGTATTCAACATTTTCGGGGAAGAACTGCAGGCGTATGGCTGCCTTTAGTTCCGCCCATGTGTCAAGAGTATCTTGACCGACCCTGATGGCTTTGTATTTCACCCGCCACTAGAATTTAGCATCATCCTGAAGATACATGGATGCAGTTGCCACCTTCTTAGCTTCTTCTAAGCCTCCTACGGCATCGAAGTATTGTTCGATGTTGAAGATGAAGTTTTCCACTTCTTTGGCATTTCGACCACCACTGTATGGCTTTGGCTTGGGAATTTTCAGTTTCTGTGTCGCGGGGGCGAAGTTCACAGCACCCCCAGTTTGGTTCCCGCCTCCTCGAAGCTGACCTTGTAAAGCAACATTGACAACATTGAGCTGGCCTGTCAAGTTGTTTATAGTTTGTTGCATGGCAGTCACCCTGTCTGCCTCTTGTGCCCTGTAGGCTAAATCTTCGGCACACTCCTGCTGGAAGCCCTCAAATTTCCCAAAATTTTTGGCTGCCTCTGTGGCTACCGTTTGCCGGTTTCCTTCAGAGTCGTGGCTGATGTTTTCTATGTCAACTTCGGCCTGGTGCATCCTGCAATCCAGGTCGTCCAACCTTTGCACTAGGCTGGTCTTTAGATCAGGCACCATTTCCACGATGGGCCGTAATGCGTTAACCGTCTCCTCAAGGGTCGCGATGCGATCCCCATGATTTACCATGGTTAGAAATGATGGTAATTGCAATGTTATCCCTCGTCCGATGTCGAGCCTAGACTCTGATACTAACTGTTACGCGGTGCCTTCCTGAGATTCTTTGGAAGGGTAACGTAAGGCTAAGCAATTTATGTCAGTATGATTGTTGTCCGCCAACTGAGGTCCCCTCCGTACGCTAGACTAGATTGTCAGTGCCGTACGGGAAAATCAATATCGTGAGCAACTGAGAACAAAAAAGAGAATTGAGAATGAAAGAAAGCTTGATTGCATAAATGAAAGCTATTACAGAAAAGTTATGCGGTGTCGAGGGGGAGAGACACCGGTACAGAGAATTGTTTGCTTGCTAGAAAGTTTTGAATGCTTGATCCCCCCTAATAATGCTTAAAAAAAAATCCGAAGCTACATGACTTTACCTAAGGAAGGTGTAGGGGCACACTAAAAGAAATGAAGTAATCTACTCTATATTTACAACGAAAATGACTTAGTCTTCTACAAGGTAGAAACAAGTCCGTTTGCAGCAACTTGGTCTTTAGCATTAGGGTCCGCGCACGGCGTTATCTGTGCGCACGGCGCTGTGGGCATCTGCCTGTGGTTGGGCGCTGGTTTTGGTTATCAGTGGGGCGACAGAGGCGTCTGTGCACTTGTCACTTGGAGCTGCCGAGACCACGGGGCCAACCGTGACGCTGGGCATTGGGAGGCTTGCCAAGACACCACGGGACGCGTCCAAGGGATCAATGGGGCATGGTTGGAAAGCCGACCATGACATTTTATGCAGTTTTATAAAGCTAGCATCCTAACATCCCAATTTCACGTTCTCGTCTCCCTTTGAATACCCAACTCTCATTTTCCTTTGCAAAATAAAAATAAAAATCACTACAATACTACCTTCATTCTTGAACAACCCATGTTCTCCCTTGTAAAACTCATCGCCTATCATCCTTGTATAATTCACGTTTTCTTCCTGTCAATCAGTTCAAGATGCGCACCAACTAGAGCATGTTTAAAATTTTCAAAATAAGCTCGAACAAAATTTATCATCTAATAAGTTGGTATATCTCATATAGAATATATAATTACTTGTTGGTTATCGTTTATGCTATAAGTTGTTTTAATGCCACTTTTAGATCATCTTTGTTGCTATTTTGATGTTAGCACTAAAAATTTGGGATAGTATTTGATTTCTAGAGGTGGATTCAAAATTTGGAGGTATCAAGTAATACACTAATTTAAACATAGAAATATTACAATTTACACAATCCAAATAGGATCTCCATTGCGCTTGTTTGATATATTTTGATGTTTTGGTTCAAGTTATTCATCTTGAAAGCAATAGATATTCTTTTTCTTGACTCAGCTTTAAATGATTCTAAATCAGAATCATCTTTAAGTTGGAAAAGAATGACATTCAGTATGAATTTTTAGGGTCAAATTTGTTTCCATCTCAACTCCCAAGAATAAGAATCTATATATTATGATAAGCCAAAGAAAAAAGGCACCACATTAATCTAAGTGGTAGCCTAGCAAAAAAATCATTTGACATAATTAGTTAATAATTAACCATTAGAAATTAACAAAAAAATTAACTACCTCAAATTAACTACTCAAACATGGGTGGGTGAGGGTTGGTTTAGGTTAGTTAATTTCTTTGTTTAATTTTTTAAAATTATTTTCGTTTTTCTTTTTTTTTTTTGAAATAAGAAGTATATTTATTCATTGAAATTCAGATAATATTATTGAGAACAATATAATAAATTTTTTAAAAAAATATTTTCAATAGTAATGAAATATATATCTTTTATTATATTACAAAAAAAGTAACAGAAAAATATATTAAATAAGTAATATGCTAATAATTTCTATTAACAATGTAATTATACTAAACATGAATAATATAATAAAGAAAATACAAAACAAAAAAGTTATTCGATGACTATATAAGTCCCTTTAATTTAATATATATTTTATTCATTAAAATTTAGAGAATATCTATTCTATCTATATAGAATAGGAGAAGCAAATCATATGATGATTCCAAGTGTAACATCAAAAAATTAACAAGTATCAAAGACAAAGCTCCAACAAATTTGGAGATTCAAAAATTATTTATAAAAAAAATGATAAAAAACACACACAAATAAATTAACTACTCAAACATAGGTGATGGTTATTTTAGGTTAGTTAATTTTTTCCTTTCGTTTTTTAAAATTATTTTCGTTTTTTTAAATAAAAAATATATTTATTCATTAAAATTTAGACAATATTATTGAGAATGATAGAATAAAATATAAAACAAAAAAATATTTTAACAGTAATAAAATATATATCTTCTATTATATTACAAAAAGAAAATAGCAGATGAAAATATTAAACAAAGTAATATGCTATTAAATTTTTTTTATTAAGAATGCAATTATACTAAATATTGGATAATATAATCTATCTATATAGAATAGGAGAAGCAAATCAATGTGATGATGCCAAGTGAAACAACAAAAAATTAACAAGAACAATAGAATAAAATTAAAAAAAATATTTCAAGAGTAATAAAATATATGTCTTCTATTATATTACAAAAGAAAAAGTAGCAGACAAAAATATTAAACAAAATAATATGCTAATAAAATTTTCTATTAATAATGAAATAATACTAAATATTGAAAAATATAATAAAAAATATATACCAAAAAAATTATTCGATGCCTATAAGTCAGTCTAATTTAATAGATATTCTATTCATTAAAATTTCAGATAATATTATTGAGAACAATAGAATAAAATTTAAAATAAAAAATATATCAACAGTAATAAAATATATATCTTATGTTATATTACAAAAATAAAGTAGTAGATAAAAATATTAAACAAAGTAATATGCTAATAGAAATTTCTATTAATAATGCAATTTTACTAAATATTGAATAATATAATAAATAAAAATACATAACAAATATTGGATACCTATATAAGTCCTTTTAATTTAATAGAGATTTTATTCATTAAAATACAAACAATATTATTGAGAACAATAGAATAAAAATTATTTAAGAGTAATAAAATATATATCTTCTATTATATTACAAAAAGAAAGTAGCAGACAAAAATATTAAACAAAGTAATATGCTAATAAAAATGTAATAATACTAAATATTGGATAAATATTGAGTATATCATATTGACAAATAAGATGAAAATTGAAATTTATTAAAGCAATACGATCTAATATGTTCAAACAAGTCTGATCACAATTTAATTAATATTTTTTAATATTGACCGCGCATCGTGCGAGTACGACGACTAGTACTTTTCTTATAAAAAAAAAATTCAATCCAACTCATAAGCAAAAGAACAAGCTAGAGCCAAAAAAAGAAGAAGAAGAATTAATGAAATAACTACCGATCAATGTCCTAGAGATAAACAATAAAATAATTATTAATCAAAGATTACACATTGTTTAGATCATTAGTTAGGGGGCTTAGAGTTGAAAACACTGAATCTAATGGGATTTCAATATGATAGTTTCTGGTCACAAAATTATTTTTTTAGAAACAGGTAAATGGATAAAAAAGTTTAACCTCATGCCCTTTATAATGAAGGGAACTGAATCTTTTAATTCAAACTAAGCACCCGTCTCATAATAAATGCAGCAACCTAAAAGCCTTTTAAAAAGTGTACCAGGATAAACTCCAACTCCCATCTCTCGGGACAAACCACACTGGCATCTTGCTGCCTTTTGTTAATTTATCTGCCTGCTAAAACTTGCCTTTCCGTTCTCATATATATATTTGAACAGTTCAGTTGACCAAGCATATTACTTAACTAGTAAATAAGGCTCGCGCTTTGCGCGGGTCTTAAAAACACTAATAAAATTATAAGAAGATTAGCAAGCTATAAATAACATACATCTGATTTAATTTGTAAATTTAGTTTATTTGTAGTGGATAATTGATGTAATGCATAGTTAATTATATTATACCAATGAAGCTTATTTAAAGTTTTATCTAATTAAGAAAGTTATATAAAATCCTAAAACTACTCAAGTACACAAATAAAAACATTTAAACTATAATTAGTAGTATATTGAGAGATGAATTTTTTATAAATAAAATACATAATTTTTTATTAGCAACATAATATCATTAGGAATACCTCCGCCTCTTACCCTTGCTACATGCGTTTTAAAACTTGTATAATTTTATTGCATTATTTTGCCATTTAAAGCATGTTTTATGAGATATACATGTAATAGAGTAATTACAACGTACGTTAAATTAGAGATAATGCTACAAGTTAGAAAATAAAACTCACCAAGTATTCACACTTCATACGGATATTTTAGAAAAATTATTTTCTTAAAAGAATTTATTGATTAATAAATAAAAACATGTAACGCCCTGGCCTGTCGTTTCGAGTAATTTAGCCCCAATCCCCTAAATTATGCTTCCTCTATGCTATATTGTGGTTACGTAACTTGCCGGGGTGGCTAGTTTTGGTTTCGGGTGAGTTTCGGAGTGAAATAGGACACATAGCCCCTAAGTTGGAAGGTTAAGTCGTAGGAGTTGACCGTAGTTTGACTTGTGTGAAGATGACTCCGGAATGGAGTTTTGATGGTTCAAATAGCTCCATATGGTGATTTTAGTCTTATGAGTGTGTCCGGATGTTGAATTGGAGGTCCGTAGGTCGTTTCGGCCAGATTTTGACGAATGTTGGAAAATGGAAGATATTGAAAAGTTTAATAGGGAGTGGGCTTTATTGATATCAGGGTCGGATACCGATTCCGGAAGTTGAAATAGGTTTGTAATGTCATTTATGGCTTGTGTGCAAAATTTGAGAATGAATCGGCGTTGGTTTCAGAATTCGGAAGTTCATAATTGCTTAGGCTTGAATTTGGATTGCGATTCGTATAATTCATATTGTTTGATGTGATTTTCGGCCTCGAGTGGGTCCGTTATGTGTTTTGAAACTTGTTGGTATATTCGGAGGGGGTCCTGGGGCCCCCGGGTGTGAATCGGATCACTTTTAGACTTATTATTATGCTGAAGTTGGGTTGTTCTGGTGTCATCGCACCTGCGGAGGGATTGGCCGCAAGTGCGGGCTTACAAAAGCGAGTTGATGATCGCAGCTGTGAAAATGGCTTAGCCCAGCTGGGATCGCAGAAAAGAGGAGTGGACCGCATCAGCGCGTCCGCAGGTGCGGAGAATTGATCGTAGATGCGGAAGAGGGTTGTTTGGTCGTTCATCGCAGAAGCGGAGAATCCTCCGCAGAAGTGCACTCACAGGTGGGAAGTTCTGTCCACAGAAGCGGAGTTTCCCGAGTTAAGTGATATCCGCACCTGTAATGAAAATTTTGCAGGTGCAAAACCGCAGATGCGGCAGTAATGATCACATGTGCGATTTAATTGGGCAGAAAATGGAAAATTTTGAGGGTTTGATTCATAATTCATTTTGGGACTTAGAGAGCTCGGTTTGAGGCGAAAATTCGAGGGATTTTCAGAGAGAACTTTGGGTTAAGGAATTCTAACTCGTTTTTGACTAATTTACATAAATTCATTGATAATTTCATCATTTAATTGGTGCTTTGGAGTTGAAAATTGGAAAAAATTGATAGAAACTCCTTAGGCTAAATTTTTGAGATTTGAAAGGCGAAATGAGGTCGGATTTGAATAATTCTTGTATGGTTGGACTCGATATCGAATGGATGTTCGGCTTTTGTAATTTTGATCGGGTTTCGGGACGCGGTCCCGGGTGACTTTTTGGGTCAATTTTTCAATTCTTTGCAAGGATTGTAATTTCACTGTTTTAATTAGTTTCCTATAGTTATATTTATAGTATGAAATTATTTTGGCTAGATTCGAGCCATTCGGAGTTGAAAAATCGAGGAAAGACCTTCTAATTGATTTATTTAGTGTGGTTTTAGGTAAGTGACTTGTCTAACCTTGTGTGGGAAAATTCCCCTTAGGGTTTGGTATTGTTTTGATAATTGTGATATGTGAAAGTCGTGTACGCAAGGTGACGAGTGCGTACACGGGCTAAATGTGAAATATCCAATTTTTAGCTATGTAGTTTTCTTTCACACTTTAATTGAGTCATTTTAACATGTTGTAGTACTCATATTTAGTTTAATTTCACATGTCTACTTGTTTTATCTCTTATTTGCAAATTGTCCTACATGTTTAGTTATTTGCAAATAACTGTTGATTATTTACTTAAAATTGCTATTCTTGGAATATCTTGTTGTTGAAATTGGTATTGAGTTGCAAAGGCCGTGGTTCCTATTGAGGCAAAGTGTAAGTTGTGAAATATCAATTTATTGAGTTACTCTCGGGTTGCTATTGTTGAGACTTTGTGTACTTTGTGGTTGAGCCGTGTGCTCCTTATTGTGAAATTCTGTTATTGTTTGGCTTTTCTGGCAAGTGGTGATATTGGGTACTCGAGGTACGAATTATGATATGTTGTGATATTAATACGCATGTTGTGGTATAAGGTCTGGGTGTTGAAACGCATGCGGTGAGATAAGGTGGGGTTGATACGCTTGGCAAGTAGGGGAACTACTAGAAGTCATGCGGTGTGATAAGGCGGGCTAAAATCCGAAATGCTATTTCGAAAAGAATGATTTTCAAAACTAAATGTAAAGGCTCCCGGTGATATAAGGAAAGACTGTGAGTTACTTTTATGATTTGGGATTACGAGGCGGTACCTCGGAGTGGCCCTTGTTGATATTTTTTTATTTGTTGTATTTGTCTTGGTTGTTTGTTTTCTTAACATGTAAATCCTTTCTTCCTTCCGCGTTGTATTAACTATCTTGATTTTATGTTGTTAACTTCCGTAAATTCCTTATTGTTTCATTTCCACTGTCATTTTCATTATATTGTTATATCTTTCGTTTTGTTTCTTATTATCTCCAGTAGGGCCTTGACCTGACCTCGTCACTACTCTACCGAGGTTAGGCTTGGCACTTACTGGGTACCGCTGTGATGTACTCATACTACGCTTCTGCACATCTTTTTGTATAGATCCAGGTACTTCCTATCAGTCCCGACATTAGTGAGCTGAGGTTGCTTTGGAGACTTCAAGGTACACCTGCCCACATCCGTAGGTCTCGGAGTCTCCTTCTATCTCGTCCTTCCTTATTTCATTATGCCATTATAGACAGTAATGTATAATGTATAGGATTGTTCAACATTGTTACTTAGAACTTGTGACTTATATTTCACCAGGTTTTGGGAGTTGTGCATATTGAGTTGCAAATTTTATTTTATGTAGTTGTTAAAATTTTGAGATTTTAAGTTGTTATTTCGATTATTCCGTATGTTGGTAGGCTTACCTAGTCTTATAGACATGGTGTTGTCACGACATCCTACGGAGGAAACTTGTGGTCGTGACAAAACATGAACTAAAAGTACCCTTTTTTTTTTTTTTTTTGTGAATCCTAGAAATAGAAAAACGATTATCATTTGATGGATGATTATGGGCACCACTAACTTTCAATCACCTATAGTGCAAACAAAAATTTTTAACTACTTCATTTTGTAAACTAACACGTTCTCTAGCGTTTATGGGTTTTAAACTACAAAACCATACAACCTAACGGTAGCGAAACAATGTTTAGAATCTACCCTTTCTCAAAAGCTCATACTACCTCAAAAAAAATATTTTTGTTTATATTTTAATAAGTTTCTTTTATACCCAGTCAAAATATATGCCAAACTTACTTTTTTATCTAAAGAAGAAACTGAACAATTCAATTTATATATATAAAAAAATGGATACCAGGAGCTCAATTGAGTATTATTTGGACAAAGTAATAGGTACTTCAACTTATATACTAACATAAACCTAAAGATGTCAAAATTAAAGAATGTTAATGAGAATTGTGGAATATGCTTTACTTTTGAAAAAAAAAACAAGACTTTACTTCGATCTTTGCCTCATTGTTTGACATTTCCTTTCGATATTCTTCTCAAGATTCACATATGTGTGGGATATAAAATTTTAGGATTTATTATATGGAAAAGGGCCAAAACTGCTCCTAACGTATCAACTCCAGTCTAAAAATGCCCCTCGTTAACCTATTTTGCTAAGAATAACGCTACCGTTAAAAATCTAGTATATTTGTGCACTAAGTTCTAACGAGTTACTTACGATTTAAATTAACATTTTATTAATTTCACGTGGCTATTTCTGACTAGCCATTAAATATAGCACACCCCAAACTGAATTTTACCCCACCCATAACCCATCCAGATTGACCCGACCCATTGAACATTATTTTACCCCCAAAAACACCTGATTTTTAGGTCATTTTCTACCTAGTTCATCTTCTCTAAGAAAAAAAGGCGAAACGGTCGACGATTTTGGAGTTTGACATCTTGAATTTTTCTGTTACGATTTTATACTGAAGTTGACGAATTTAGGTTGCTCTTTAACGTTAAAGTCTTCTCTCCATTCAAGTAAGACTTTATTGTTGTTTTCGTACTTAGGATTTTTGGAATCTTCCATCTCGTGTTGCTTTTGATGTTCTGTGATGTTTCAGTTATGTCTTATGTAGTAATTTTTTGTTGCATGTGGTTCCGCTTAGATTAATGTCATCTGAACTTAGGGTTTTAATTTGGTAACACCTGGTTTATTTATTCGTATAAGATTATGTTTTTTTTGTCGATTCCAGTTGTTTATTCAGAGCTTTTGTCTTTGTTTACTAATTTTTCAATTGTATGTGGTCCCTTCCCTTTTTGTGTTGGTGTGAACTTAAGGGTTCAATGATGCCTGATTTTTTTTATTCATATGGGGTCTACTTGTTTATCGATTCTAGTCGTTTATTCAAAGCTTTTACCTTTGTTTACTGAATTATTGATTGCATGCGGTCCCTTTTCTTTTTTGTGTTGGTGTGGAATTAGGGGTTCAATGGTTGTTGATATCTGATTTTTTATTTATTTGGGGTCTACTTGTTTGTTGATTTAGGTTATTTTTTACCGGTTTTACTTTTGTTTACTTTGCTTTGGCCGTATGTGATCCCTGTCCCTTTGTTGGTAGATGCCCTATTTAACTTTTCTCTTTGTATATCACTTATTGTTCCTTTTTCTTATTTCTTTTATGGCTTGCATTTGTTTTCTTTGAAGAATGATTGAGAAGGTTGATTTGGTCTTTAATCATAGGGGTAAGTGGATGTTAGAACCTCAAGTGGTGTATCTTAAAAAAAGAAAGTATGTATTGGTAGGTTATGATGTGTACTTGTTGTCTTGTATAGATATTTGTTTTGAATACACTGAGAAGTTAGGTTTTAGTGAGGTGAAACAATTACTAGTAACATGCCCTGCTGGTAGGTGCTCTTTAATTGAGGGTGATGCATACATTAGAATACTACAGTCTTTACTGTTAAACCAATTCAATGAGATTTAAATATTTGCTATAGATGAGAGTGAATTACATATGCCAACTCCTAGCATCACTCACCATGATGAACCTTATAACTTGACAGTAGGAGTAGAAGTTGGAACTGATTGTGATTCATTTGACGAGGAGGAAGCTAATGAAACTAACTATAGTGATTGTGATAGTGAAAAGTTAGAACTATTTAGAAAAGAAAGGAACAAAGAAGTTAATGACACACTAGACAAGTATAAAAACTTGGAGAAAGATATGAGTTTTAAAGACTTGGCTGAAGCTAAAAGAGTTGTGGGATACTATGCAGTTGCTAATAGGAAGGGCCTTAAAATTAAGAAGAGGGACATTGGATGTCCTTTTATGTGTTTTATATCCAAGGATAGTAGATATCAAGGATTTAAGATCAAGACTTTGAACACAAAACATGAATGTGGTCCAGCATTTCAGAATAGAATAGCTACTCCCAATGCTTTAGCCCATTATTTCAAGAACAAAGTTCAAAATAATCCTAAATACAAGGTCAAAGACATGAGAGTGGACTTAGATGATAGATTCAGACGTAATGTTAGCTATTCAAAGATGAAGAGGGTTATGAGAATGGTCTTAGAGAATTTGGAGGGTGGCTACATTGATGACTATAATAGGTTAGAGGCTTATGCTCAAGAGTTGAGGGACAGTAACCTTGGTACAAATGTGGTTATAAACTCAAAAGATGCTTTGAAAGAGGGAAAGACGAAATTTCTTAGAATGTATATATGCTTTCAAGCTTTGCAAAGTGGATGGAAAGCAGGGTTGAGGCCTCTAATAGGTCTGGAAGGCACATTTCTAAAAGGAAAATGCAAAGGAATTTTACTGGTAGCTATGGCATAAGATTCTGCTAAACACTATTATCCACTTGCTTGGGCAGTGGTGGATAGAGAAACAGGTAGAACTTGGAAGTGGTTTTATGGGGTTGTTGAGATCTTCCTTAGAGTTGGGAGATGGTGAAGGAATGACATTCATTTCAGACATGCAAAAAGTTAATATCATTAACAACTACATTACTTTTCACTGTTAGTTTACTTTAACTACTAAAAGACTCCCCTTCTTTATTTGTTTTGATTGTTACAGGGTTTGATTGATGACGTTGCAACTATGGTTCCCAAATTACTTCACAGATGGTGTGTTAGGCACATAGAAGCTAACTGGAGCAAGAACTGGAGGGGTGTAGAGATGAAAAAGTTGTTGTGGTGGTGTGCTTGGAGCTCTTATGATGAAGAATTCAAGGATCAATTGAGGACCCTAGAGACTATTTATGAAGAGGTTGCTAAAGACCTAATTTGGTACTCTCCACAAAACTGGTGTAGGGCTTATTTTGACACAACATGCAAGAATCAGATGGTTGACAACAACTTCACAGAATTATTCAACAAATGGATTCTAGTGGCAAGACACAAACCAATAATTAAGATATTGGAAGAAATTAGAGTCAAAGTAAATTACTATTTTAGTGTTTTATGAAACTAACTAATTGTATGTATTATTATATCAGTGCTTGATTATTGATTTTCCCTTATTTGAAAGGTAATGAAAATGTTAAAATATCGTGAAGATGAATGTACGATTTGGAGAGATGAATTCAGTCCATATGCCATGGAGTTATTAGATGATTTCATAGTAATTGCACAAGGGTGTCAAATTGATTTTAATGGTGACTTTGGTTATGAAGTACATGAAGGTCCAGAAAAGCATACTGTCAGTTTTCAACTAAAGAAGTACACATGCAGAACTTGGGACTTGATAGGAATTCCATGTTGCAATTAGAGCTTTAATTGACAGGAAAGAAGAACCATTGAGTGAAGTGCATTGGTGGTACTCAAAGAACCATTGAGTGAAGTGCATTGGTGGTACTCAAAGGAAGCTTACATGGATGTATATATGCATAAAATAAAACCAGTTAGAGGTGAAATTTTTTGGAAGGTGGAACCACATCATGCAATAGAACCACCAGAAATAGTCAAAATGGTTGGTGGACCAAAGGTAAAGAGAAAGAGAGAGAAGGATGAGGCAAGGAAGAGAGAGGGGGTATGGTCAACTTCAAGAAAAGGACTTGTCATGACATATGGATACTGCAGTGAGACAGGTCACAACATCAAAATGTCCTTTGGTAATGCTCTCATTCCCTTCTTATTAACTTCAAATATTTTTAACTACAATTATTCTAAATGTGCTTCCTTCATTACTTGATCTTCTAGGTGAAAGGGAAATATAGCCACTTCTTCCAAGATGAAGGATCTTCCCAACAGGCATAAGATGTGCCCTTGACAGCACCCCAAGATAGTCAAACTTCTTAATTTATTTTTGCTCCTACACTTGGAATAAGGCCAATGACAGAAGCCCAAGACACACATCAACCAAACATCCTCTACTCAATCGAAGGCTAAGAAGATCAAGCTTTATAGACCTCAATTGTGTTCGAATGACTAATTTATAACTTAGGAAACAAACTATGTTTTTGTGATGGCTGATTCAAAACTTATTATGTATTTTTTTTTTGCGATGAATTAGTTGTGAAAGTTGTTGTATTGATTCACCCCAAAAATCTTTTGTTGGGCTTATATTAGGGTGAAGTGCAGTATGACAATTGGTTGTTAAGTATATTTTACATCTAACAATGCCTTGTTATCTATGGATGATCTTGTTATATATTGACTATGTTGTTATCTAGTGATGATGTTGTTTATGTTCGAATGTGCATAACATGATGTTTGTTCTTGTGGCAGTACTTTAAATTTCAATGAGCATAACATACCAATGAAAACAGAAATGAAAACTGGAAATTCAATGAAAATGGCAATACAAAAATTACAGTACAAAGACAACTACAAATTTAACTACTAGGACTAAAATGTACACACATTAACCTAACTAAAACCTGCAAATTTCCTTCATTTAACAACTATGCCAACAGTAATAGGTATTGTTCATAACATAAAAACATTACTAAGTAAAACAACTTCTCCACATCATCTTGATCAGCAGATTCCTATGGTCACCATATTTGGACACTGCTAACCAAAACACAACTTCTCTATATTATTTTGTAAGCTACAAATATAACAAAAACAAACCCATGACCATATTATAAACTTTTTTCATTGCCTCAATTTCAACTTCAAATTTGAAACTTTCTCCTCCAATGCAGATACATTATTCAAATTTTCAGCTTTACTACCAACCATATCATTGACCATCTTCCTAAACTTATTCCTTTCTTGACGAAGAGCATCCATTGTAATTTTTTGCTTGTGGATAAACATTAATACATGAGGTGAAAGTTCTTCGTCGCGCCATTCCCAATAACGACAACCATTACTCTCGTAACGAGGATATTTATTGAATCTACGACCACCATTCATAGGTGTCATAGCAGTAAAATGATTGGCTATCAGTCCGCAATAGCAAGCACGAGCGCCACAAGAAGAAGTAGAAGAAGATTCAGCCATTTGAAGCTTAAAAAAATAAACTCAAATTTATCAAAGATTCGAGTTAAAATATGGGAGATGAGAGATGAGAGAGGAGAGAAATTGTTGTAATTTGGTGATGAACTGGGTGGAAAATGACCTAACAATCGGGTATTTTAGGGGTAAAATAATGTTCAGTGGGTCGGGTCGGGTCGGTCTGGATGGATTATGGGTGCGGTAAAATTCAATTTCGGGTGTGTCATATTTAAGGTGAGTCAGAAATAGCCACATCGAATTAACAAAATATTAATTTAAATAATAAGTAACCCATTAGAACTAAGGGCACAACTATACTAGATTTTGAATGGTAGTGTGATTCTTAGCAAAATAGGTTAACGAGGGGCATTAATAGACTGGAGTTGATACGTCAGGTACAGGTCTGGTCCTTTTTCGTTTATTATATATATCAAAAATTAAGACCAAATGTAGAAAGCATATTTAAGCGTTTATGTTGAACAAAGACTAATAATAGAATTTTAACAATACCTTATTATTGTTCTTCATTTCCACTCCATAGCCTTTAATATAGAGATAACCCAAATCATTATAAGAATAAAGTGGAGTAGTAAGCTACTCAAGAATCTCGGTAATGGATACCTTATTATCGTAGAACTAAGCAAAATTACATACAGACACAAGATATTTGGAGGAGGCTCAACTGCACGATTGTATCCTTGTATTTCATCATATAAATAACGTGGGATTAACTGTGATAATTTTTAGATAAGAAACCCATAAAAGAGGAAGAGAGAAAGGTGTTATTAAGAGAATTTAATTTGAGCAGTTTCAAATTCTTAATACACATGACAGTTTTGAATTATTTGACAGTTACTTTTCAAGAACCAAAATCATTGTTCATCTAATACGAATAATTGCTTTAAAATGAGGAAAAGAACCTACAAATTCCAACAATGAGAAAAAAGATAAATAGCAATCTTTGTCTAAGAGGGGTGCCAAAGTCATCTTTTTCATTCTCACCTTTATATATATATATATATATATATATATATATATATATATATATATATATATATATATATATAT
>MCJB01031969.1:78097-105944 GCA_002018475.1 Nicotiana obtusifolia | reverse complement strand
TATATATATATATATATATATATATATATATATATATATATATATATATATATATATATATATCAACTTTCTCACCATCATAGTTATGGATCATGACCAACGACTACATCAATCGTAAAATAGTTCATATATTAAAAGAATAAAACCATATGTGTTACGAACCATAATCCACTAGTAGTCGTGATTGTGCCTAACACCGCTGTCAGGCAAGCCAATAGTGATTGGTCAATTTAATTACTCATTTTAGTACCTTAAAATCATAATTTTTATTAATGAAATAGTGTGAAATAGAATTTACACGAAATGCAGTAGTGAATAACCCGTAGGAACCCCCAAAACCCGGCGTCACAACTGCATGAGCATCAGGTGTCACAAATGCATGAGCATCAACTAGGAAATATAATAAAATACACATCTTTCTGGAATACAAGTTAGACAGAAAAATATAAATAACTCTGATGGAGACTTTGCAGGTTGTGGATCGTGACATGAAATGTAGCTCACGGTAAAGTCCCTGAAATGGCCTCGCCTCTGCGCCGAAAGACCACCGGACATATATGTACCTACACAAAAAATGCAGCAAGTGTAGTATGAGTACGTAAATCAACGCGTACCCAGTAAGTATCTAGCGTAACCCCAGAGAAGTAGTGATGAGGGGTCGACAAAAACACTTATTAGTGGTCCAATAAGACAGATACAGTAGAAGTAAACAGATGTGGATCAGAGAAAATAAACGAAGTAACAAGTATAATCGTGGTATAATCCTCTTATCAGCGATAACTCAAATTCTCAGCTAATAGCTACCTCTTCAATCAGAGTATATATATATATAATGGACCTTACCATATAGGTCGTCACAGTTCAATCAGGAAAAGCTCACAGATATGCTGGCTTCTTGCCAATTATTATGCACGATTTCATAAAAGTATTTTATAGAAATGCCCCAAGTGTATGGTCCGATCCATCATAATATTGCCAAACCATAGATACATCTATTTTTATTGCCGAGAGGAACGGCCTACTCCCATGAGAGTGTGGCACATAAATCCTGCCAAGGCGTACGACCTGATTCATCACACAGTGTGCACTGACGAGGGCAGAACGGTACGAACCATAGATGTATCTATTATTGGCCTCAAATGGCCGATGACGTCGCTCAGTATATGAAGACTTGTCTAGTATGCCAGAAGGACAAGTCGGACCGCTTAACACAAGCGGGACTCTTGGAGCCACTAGCTGTCCCAAAGAGACATTGGAAAAGCGTTTCCCTGAATTTCATCACCGGATTGCCTAAGGTCGGGGATCTCACAACTATGTTGGTTGTGGTGGATTGATTTTCCAAGTATGCTGCCTTTATAGCAGCCCCGCAATATATATCAACAGAAGATACAACTCGACTCTTCTTCTCTCATGACTTTAAGTATTGGGGCCTGCACAAAGACATCGTTAGTGATTGCGACTCACGCTTCAATAGCAACTTTTGGACTCAACTCTTTAAGTGCCTCGGGTCAAAATTGAGCCACAATTCAAGTTTTCATCCGCAATCTGATGGCCAGACGGAGCGGTTCAATGGCATGCTGGAAGATATCTCCGCCACTTAGTAACCGGATCACAAAAATCTGGGTGAAGCTTTTGGATGCTCTCAACTGTGTTTCAATTCACAAAAGAGCTCTAGTACCAACAAGAGCGCTTTTGAAATTGTTACTAAACAGCAACCGCTACTCCCACACACCGTGAATGCACCAAACATGTCAAAATCTCCTCGAGCTACTAGCTTCTCAAAAGAATGGAAGTGAAATTTGGAGATAGTACGGAGCTATCTTGACAAAGCCCAAAAGCGGATGAAGAGGCATGCTGATCAAAATCGTTGCTTTGTTGAATAGCAAGTAGGAGACAAAGTGATGGTAGAAATTCCAAAGCGGTACTTGTTTGCAGGGGTCCGTGACCCTCGCCTATTGCAAAAATATATTGGACCCTTGTCCATTGAAAGGCGTATTGAGAAAGTTGCATACCAGGTGGATACCCCAGCTTGGTGGAAAATTCATCCCGTCGTCCATGTCAGTGTCTTGAAACATTTTCTGGAAGATATGGAGGATCCTTCACGTAGCCAACTCACAATACCCAATATTCGAGGCCCCAATTTAACCGGAAAAAGGCATGCTGAAGCTATTCTTGATGATTGAGTGATTCATGCCTCAAGGAAAGATCACCAATAGTTCTTGGTAAAATAGTAGGGATGTGATGCAGCGGAGAATACTTGGGAGAGGGGAACAAACCTCAAAGCCTACAAGAGCCCAATTGATGACTATCTTGCAAGTAAGGCGTCGAGGTCGTCGCCAACTCAGGTGGGGAGAATATCATGGGCAGCTTTCCAGCCATGTCCCATGACCCCTTGGACGCGCCCTGTGGCGTCCTAGCAAGCCTCCCAACGCCCAGCGTCATGGTCGGTCTCGTGATCTCGGCTGCTCCAAGTGACAAGCGCGTGGGTGCTCTGTCGCCCCACCGATAGCTATCGCTAGCGCCCAGCCACAGGCAGATGCCAATAGCGCCGCGCTCGCAAACAACGTCGCGCACACAGACCCTGATGCTAAAGACAAAGTTGCTGCAAACGAATTTGTTTCTACCTTGTAGAAGACTAAGTCCTTTTCATTGTAAATATAGCATATGTTTACTTTATTTTCTTTTAATGTGCTTCTACAACTTATTTAGGTCAAGTCATGTAGCTTTGGTTTTTTTTTTTAAAACATTATTAGGGGGATCAAGCAATCAAAACTTTCTAGCAAGCAAATGATTCTCTGTACCGGTGTCTCTCTCCCTCGACACCGTGTTGCTTTTCTGTAATAGCTTTCATTAATGCAATCAAGCTTTATTTCCTTCTCAATTCTCTTTTCTGCTCTCTCAGTTGATCATGACATTGGTTTTCCCATACGGCACTGACAATCTAGTCTAGCGTACGGAGGGGACCTCAGTTGACGAACATCAATCGCACTGACATCTATTGCTTAGCCCTACGTCGCCCTTTCAAGGAATCTGAGGAAGACACCGCGTAACAAAGAGCATGTTTTGTAAAATCGCGCAATATATGTGTATTGAGTATGACAAAAATTACTTTTTAAAATGCTTTATAGTGTTTCATTGTGAGTAAAAAAAAAAAATTATCTACAAAATAACCAAATAGCAAAAATAAAATTTTCCAAAAAAAGAACTTTTTTTACTTCCTCGTACCAAAAACATGATGGCAATATGTGTAAATGTTGTCCTGCTCGGTAATGTGTCGGTTTCCAATCAACCCCCCCGGCCCCGCCACACACACACACTCCGTCGCGTTTGGTTTACTTACGGTAGAACTCCTTTTCCTTTCAATTGGGAAACAAAAGCATTATTCCAACAGAATTATTCCTTCTAGTAAAATTCCTTTCCGCCGATTGCCCCACTTCCTTTACTTCTTCCTTATAGTTCCCTGAGTTGCGATCCGGCTTTCAGATTCTACGGATTGAAGCTTAAGTTACATTATTTGATCCCTTCCTCTGAGCTATTTATTTAGTCATATAAGCTTACAACATGGCGTCAACGGAGGGGCTGATGCCAATAACAAGAGCGTTTTTGGCTTCTTATTATGATAAGTACCCATTTACCCCTCTTTCTGAAGATGTTTCTCGTCTTTCTGATGAAATTCATTCCATGGCTAATGATCTGCATAAGGATTCCCCTTTAACCGAAGGTAAACTTTTTCGTCAAATTTACACTCTTATGAAGTTAATAGTAGTGCAATAAAATCCTCATCTATTGAATTAAATTCAAATGGAAACTGGGCGTCTATTCACAACTATTGATATCGAACTCATGAACAAATTGGACTGGAAGTGTTAATACAGTAGGAAAAAAGGTCTTTGATACATATCAGGGGACAGTACCCAATGCGGTCCGTAATGGTTTTGCATAGAGAGAGTTATGCCCAAGGATATAGTGGACCTTTAGGATGAGAATGTGTCATGGAACCCACTTGCTCCTTGGTTTGAGGTGGCTGGAAGCCTGGAACATTTGCAACAAGGAGTACATTGCTCCGAAGAATGTTGTATTATACTGAATAATTTGGTTTTTAATTCAACCATAGATGGAGCTGGGGGGCGGCCCGAATCCCTTTCGCGGGAAAATTAGGTTGTGTATATAAGGTCATTTTTTTTTATGTGTGTATATATTATATGATGATCTATGTTGCGCAGACTCTCTAAAAATGTTGCCACACCCGTGTCAGATCCTCCAAAACTGTACTACTTTTGAAGGGTTCGACGCGCACCCGGCACTATTTCTGCAGAGTCCGAGCAACATAGATGATGATAACCCTTGGCTTATATTTGATGTGTATATATTACATTGTGTATTTTTTTTGTTCTTTGAATCCCCTTGGGAACCCTCTTTCAGAGCATGGGTTGAGAGGCTGGTCTGGAATGTGAGACCAGGTTATTCGTTATCTTCGGAAGTATTTTGTTTGTGTTGAACACATGCGGTGACTTGATTAGGGCAGCCAATTAAACTTTGCATTTGTTTCTTGTTAACCACTGATGCAGAACTTTTAAGCTGTTTCTCAAATAGGCGAGTAAACTTTGTGGATGCCATGCCCTCTTGAGACTTATCTCCGTGGGGGACCACTTGAATGGTCTTTGTGGCTCGTTATTAGAAGTTAAAGTATCTCCATCCACATCTGTTATTCTCAGATTTAACGACATAGTGATACGGCTAAAACATTACCAATAGCATGGAATTCCTTGAAGTGTCTCAAGTGCTTTTAGCTAATACTAAGCATGTTTGAAGATGTGCTAAATTCAGGATTACTGCATAGCCTGGATAACCTTGTCTGAGACTTGATTAGCAACAATACTCTGATAGAGGATTGGGAGGATAGTGATATTTACAAGAGCTATTCGCTTACTGACTTAAAGAAAGTGCTATTCACTTAACATTGATTAGTATTTGTATACGGCAGTTAACATTGAAGAATATTATCCCTTAAAAGATAAAGAGAACTGTGCATGTTGCATTTACTAATCATAAAATTGATGCATGGCAAGCTTCATTCAGGCGGAACAGCTGTCCTTATAGTACGAATATGTGATTCTGACCCCATTGTTGGAAGTAGCGGATGGTCAATTAAGAATCCGATTTAATGCTGCAATCTCTAAGTTGGCCCCTAGAAAATGACATATTATATTTAATCTCGCTTTATTTTCAGTACTCTTTTACTAATTCTCTCAGTAATTTTCTTAGTATTTTCTGTGATTTATGTTATGGAGGCTTAGCTGAAAAGCATTTTCCCTGATTGATGTTGTCTACTTACTAACTTGCAGATACTGAAATGAGAATGAGATTATGTTAATAAAAGCAGTCCTGTATTTCCTTATCTGCTTGTGAACTCCACTTGTGAGGCAACTCTCATTTGATTTGATTTGACAGGAGAAAGTTCATTAGTCCGTGAAGCAGAGAGCCCCCCTCCTCACAAAGTTGATGAGAATTTGTGGAAGAATCGAGAACAGATTGAAGAAATACTTTTCCTATCGGAAAGCTCCAACTGGCCACCAGTGGTGAGATATACAGTTGTCAGAACTCGAGTTTTAGCTTTTCTGAAAAGGCCTCAGTTGACTGCTTAGTGATGTCATTTGTTTTTGGCTTAGTTAGTTCTAACCACTCTGTCCCAAGGCTTGCTTCATTCCCGAAAAATATAATTTTTTCTGTACGTACTTGAATTCCTCACACAGGGTTGAGCAAAGATAAAAGGTTTCTGTATTTGTCTAGAAAGAATAAATATTTCATCCTTCTCTGGTGTTCTTCAGCTCAAATCGCAGTCAACTGCTGAAGATGCTGAACTTGCTTCTCTTCTTGGACGGCTTGGGGAAAAATTTCGAAATACATTGAAGGTTTTGGAGACTTTCCAATCAAGGAATTCTGAGTTTGTATTCAACACTGGTTGGTCTTTCTGTGCTTCTTAATTGTTGAGTTACTGCCAATTTATGAATAATATTCAGATCTTTCTAGATTGTTTGCTTTTAGTCTGGATTTGTTAGTTTATGAGACATCATTATTCTCTATTCCTGATAATTAAGTAAAAGAATGTCGTCACCTGAGTGCCCCTTGTTGAGCCAGTATGGGCGAATGCTCCTTGTTTGTTCTAAAGTCGAACTCCGTTATGTAAAGGGGAATCAAATGTTGGATGAGTTGTGGTAACTATTAGGTTCCAGTAAAATGATATGATGAAAAGGTAAGAAACATTAGGTATTAGGGCATTGGTGATGGATTATACCTTAGGAAGCTTTAAGCATAGGGAGTAGGGAAACATGGGAAGCAGGGTCTATTTTCAAGGCTAAATAGGTGACTTGAATGCAGTGGAGATGGGAGGAGAAAAAAGAAAAACATATAGGAACGCTTAACAATAACAACAACAACAACTACCTCTCAGTCCCAAACAAGTTGGAGTCGGTTATATGAATCTTCACCGACCACGTTACTCCATTTAAATCATCTCATGTCAATATTATGCAAATAAAAAATATTAGAAGTTATGTATATTTTCTAAACATATAAAACTTTGAAAGGTTAAACCACTCATAGAAAGCATAAGACCTATAGTAAAGTGCTAATGTTTGAAACATATTGTTTACTAATATGTACCGTCTATATAGATCTTTTCTTCCATTGTGCCCTATTTTTTCGCTAAGTTGCATGGATTCCCATGACCAAACCATGTCGAACGACCTTTCTTCATTTTATCCTCGATATGTGCTACCTGAACTTTCTCGCAGATGTGATCATTTCTAATCTTATCTAATCTTGTATGATCACATATGTATCTTAGAATATGTATCTCTGCGATATTCATCTTGCGGATGTGTTGAACTTTGGCGGCCCAACATTCACTCTCATATAGCATTGTTGGTTTTATAGTTGTTCTATAGAACTTACCTTTCACTTTGTTAGGCATCCTTCTGTCACATAGCAGTATAGCCCTCCTATAACACTTCTCCATTTCAACCATCCGATTTGATTCCATGTGTAACATCTTTATTTTGTATTTCCATTCTCCTGGAATAATGAGCCTATATATCTTAATTTTTTGCACTTAGGCACCATAATCCTATCTAATATCACCTCAATTTCACTTTTTGTATGTTGACTAAACTAGCAGGGCATATATTCAGTCTTGCTTTTACTCTTCCTAAGCTCCCTTAATCTCTAGAGTGGTTTCCCATAATTAAATCTTTTCGTTGATACCCTCGCTGTTGTCAATTAGCACAATATCGACCTCAAATATCATACACCAAAGGACTTCATCTTGTATTGTGTTGGTCACCTCATCCATATCATACACCAACGGACTTCTGCTTCCAAAATGCTCATCGAAAGTATCAAAATGTAGTCTGCACCTACACTCTTTTGTGTGGCCTACACTCGCAACAAATAATCTATCCTCTCATTCTTTATCATTAGCCCCCCACCAAAATGCACCGTCATCAACATGGTGTGCTCTGCCACCCTCCTCCTTTCTTCTCCTTATCACCACTGTCAACCTACTCCCGTTTTCCCTGCAAACCACACGTTAGTCGCTCCTCACTTCTCTTCCTCTCCATGACTCTTTTCCCACCTCCATGATTTCAACTTCCTTAGTCACCCCACCACCATAATCAAAAGAGTGTTTATGTGTGAACCCACCATTTGGAGTTGGTTAAGAATACTGAGACAGTTGAATCTAAAGCTTTTGGTTGGAACATTCTAGCCCTTGGCATAGTTTCTTTGCCTTTATCCGAGAATGATGATGATGATCTTAAATTCAATTCCAATTATCATAGTGTGAAGTTCTTGATTACCACTAGACAGGAACTTGTTCAGGTTCATAACAAGAACATTGTTTCGGAACAGTTCTTGAATGTGAGTTCTCAGATTTAGAACTTTTATCTTTTTAGTTGACATATATGCATGTTTAGTGAAAAGGATGCTTTGATATATTGTATGTTGTGACAAACTCAAATGTTGCTTAAGAAAAAGAGATATGGTGTTGCAAATCTCTAGGATATTATTAGGAGAACTGGAATTGTCAGGACAATGACAGAAAAATCAAGGTTTAAGGAATCGTGTCACTCGCATAAATGTGCAGCATTGGTCACTGGAGAGTTAGTGACGCCAGAAAGATCGCTGGAGAGCTGAACAGTGTTTGAACGATCATAGAGAGAGGAGGACGCTTGAACAATTCCAGAAAGGAGCAACGCATGAATGGTTGCTGGAGGGAGGAGTGATCCTGAATGATTGTCCGAGAGTAGTGGCACCGGTTGTTGGAGAGAGGAGCGGCGTCGCACACTAAAAGAAACAAGAAAAGAAGAAAATATCGGGCTGGCTTTTCACAGTAGCTTGAAGCGCAAAACAATTGAATTTTCTTCTTAAAACTCATAATTGCAGTTATCTCTTCTCATCCAACTCACCATTAGAGATGCATTTCTTTATTTGAAATGAAACCACTTTCGTTCCATCAAATAGTCAGCACTTCATATTGGATCACACTTAGATCTTTGAAGGTTATTTCTTGGTGTTGGATCTATGTTTTCAGGCTTCAAACATTGTCATAGTATACTATCCAATATAGAAGGAAGAAATAGAGAGGGTGTTTGGAATTGAAAGAATGTTTGCCTGAGTAACTGGAACTTCTATTGTGGTACATTTTTGGAGTAAATGTAGTATCTCAGTCATATATGATGGCTGGTTGCTCCTTTTTTTTTGTTTTCTAAATGACTGGTTGCTCTTTGTACAAATATGTTTTTGTATGTGATTTTCTACTTTGTATATTTCTTGTGTATGGAGTATTTTCCCTTCATATTAAGAAAATTTTTACATTTACAGAAAAAGAAAAGTATTACCCAAAGTTTTAGGTGGCCCTTCGCTTATTATCAACTATTACAGTATGTGGTTACCAGATTCTCCGACAAAGGCAAGCACCAAGTTGAAGAGATGTGCAGTACATCTCAGCAACTTGCTATTGTCTTACACGTTCCAAACTACAATATAATTATTCGACTTCGCTTATCATCTGGATGCTCTTATTACTTCTTTAGTGATGACGTACATGCCACAAGACTTCCGCGGTACTCTTATTAGGCAGCAGAGGGAGCGTTCTGAGAGAAATAAGCAGGCTGAAGTTGATGCTCTAATCAACTCTGGTGGAAGTATTCGTGATCGATATGCCCTACTATGGAATCAACAAATGGAACGGTAAGTATTATTTTATCATATCGTCGTGATGGTGCAACCAGTATATGATTTGATTTTGACTTATGCTGAGATGCTACCAAACAGGAGGCGGCAACTGGCTCAACTGGGTTCTGCTACAGGTGTCTATAAGACACTGGTGAAGTATTTAGTTGGAGTGCCACAAGTATGTTGCAATTCATTTAGTAGAACATAATGGGTTTATAACCTTTCCCTACCATGTTCTTGTCAATGTTTCTATAATCAAACCCTGTTGTTTTCATGCATTAACCTTTTGTTTAGAATAATACTTAACCTCATGGATGCCAAGTGGCCATTTGGAAGCCCTAATGTTAAATTAAATAGTTTCAATTCAAAATATATTCATGCCAGTGATAGTATGTTGATTCTCTGGTCTTCATTAAAACTAGTCACCTGTACTTTATCTTGCAGGTTCTGTTGGATTTTGTTCGGAAAATAAATGATGATGATGGGTATCTATTTTCTCTGCATTTAGCTTATTTATTCTTTTTTTTTTGATTATGTTCTTTATAAGTTTGCTCATTCTTCAAGAGTTGAATGGACTATATTAATGCTGGCTACTGTTTTTTGATAATTGTCTACCTCTAGGCCAATGGAAGAGCAGCGACAACGTTATGGTCCACCTTTGTACTGTCTCACGAAAATGGTGCTCAACATTCGACTTTTTCTTTCTCTACTATGGCGACGTTTTGAAGCTAGAAAACTGTAAGACTTGTCTATATGTTGTACTTTCAAATGATTGAATCAAGAAGCATTTGATTATTTCTTTCAGACAGTTCACATCCTTGCTTCACAGGGTAATAGCATTTTTCACCTGAACCTTGTAGTGTTTCCTTTTGGGCAGATCAAAGGATCAAATGACGGTCTTGGAAGAAGCAGTAGATGTCTACACATCTGAGTTCCAAAGATTCATCAAATTCATTGGGTATTTAATGCTTCCAGAACCATACTTTCTTATCTTTAGCTTGTACCTAATCATGTTATCACTTATCAGTATAGATTAGCCTAATATCCTTTCTGTCTAAGTATTGCTCTGTAATGTCTTTCCTAATATGATATCTTTATCTCATGCTTACTTAGAGAAAACGTTCAAGTAGCTTATTAGATGACATTCACATCATTGTAAGCAACTTATACAATGTGTGGAAGCTAAGGACAGAAGAGAAACAAAGGGAATTCTTACAGTTTGTCCTCTTTCTTTGGTTTGCTTAAAAGTGGAGGAACAAAATTGAAGGGGGAAAGCTATTTTACCTTTGTGTTTCACAATTTTAGTTTGGAGAGAAACATTCCCTTTCGCTCTTGACTTTTCAAACCAAATAAAGGAAAGACTCATTTTCTCCCTCTTTCTCCATTCGTGCCTTCTTTTCATTGTTTCTTCTAGCTATTGGCCTCGAGGCAAAGATGAGCTATCTAGACTCCTATCAAATTCAAAGGTTAACATTTTGAATTCCTTTCAACTTTTTTGTAATGATAACTAGGAGATGATAAAGGGTAGATGGCATCTAAAGGAATGTCTCTGTGTATATATTCCTACATGTATGATTTAGAGCTAGTATAACCATTCTTTCTCTTGCTAAGCAACATATTTCAGCATTGTGAAACCTCCCTTGGCTTACCATTCCCAAAATGACGGAGCATAGTAAAGCTAAGAGACATTAGCTAGATCATCATAAAAAGGAGATTCCTTTTTTCTCGAATGCTACTATCAAAACAACAAGAGTTTCCAGCGAAAAATTGCATGCGAGGAAGTTGAATGTTATATAGGCAGTGAATTATACCAAAAGATTAGTGTCATAAAAATGCAGATGTTAAAATGTATGTGCGGTCGTCATACAAATTAGACAATATAAGAAATAACCACTGTTTTCACAAAGTACAAGTACGCATGCATAGGATAAAGTCGCCTATGATTGTTAGGCATGTCCTATGCAGACCTCCAAATGCACTGCCTCCATATGTTAAAAGGAGACGAGTACCTAAAATCACATGGAGAAGTTGTCTCAGAAGGGTTGTAGTCGTTTGGAATCAATGCAAACTTGGTGAAGAACAAAAATTAATTAAAAAAAATGATCTTTACAAACGATACAATTTGTTGGATCAAGTCCTATTCGTGTTGATACGCTTATATTAAGGGTCGTTTGGTTTAGATACAAGTTATGCATGGATTAGTAATGTAGGGATTGTAATGCAGAGATATTTTTTGTTAGATGTTTGGTTTGAGGTATTACAAGTTAGTGTGGTGTATACTATTATGAGGGTTAGTGTTGTCATTTTAATGTTTTAATCTATGAATTACTAATACCTGCATTCTTTTTCAGTTCTATCTCACATAAAATAATACGTAGTCCGCATAACTTATGCTTGTATTATTGGTAAAGACAATAAAAAAGACACCAAACAAGGTGTTATAATGCTGAATTTAGTACAGGTATTATACTACCTTATGCACCAAAACAAACGGCCCTTAAGTCTATTACTTGCCGGGGTCTTTAAGTTAGTAGAAATTTATATGTAAGTGTAAGATAAGTATGATTACAGAACCCCTAATTGCTTTGAAAGATAGTACTATTGAGTAACGGAATGGACCATCTACTAATATAGTGGATTAATGAAAATTTACATTACCTTATCAAAAAAATAGTGGAATGGATATAGAAGATTTATATAGTTGATCCCAACTGGTTTGAGACTGAAGGTATAATTGTTGTTGCTGCTTTAAAACATGGTTGTGAAGTAGCTATACTACCTACAAACTATTGAGGGCCTTTGCTGGGACAAACACTGGCCCACTGGGTGCCCCAATAGGGCCTGAATGAAAGACCCAAGCCTACGTGAATGACATGAACCATCAAAGGCCTACAAATGAAGACTGCATCTATTTGATGCATCATCACATGGCTGTCATGTAACTCCTCGAGAATCATGTCATTCGCTTGTCGCGTGTTGCCACCCGAGTCATAAATACTTGAAGTAAGCTCCTGGCTCGCCCTTATCTCTAAAGGGGCTTACAAACAAGGAGAGTGCTTACGGCCGTGGTAGCTGCAAGCCTCTTGGGTCTTGCTCTCTCGTTAAGCGGAGAAAAATAGGGGAGGGAGAAAGAAATTTTTGGAGAAAGGTCACTCTTATAAAATGTCTCCTCCGCTGATCTGGGATCCCAATCATCCTCCATTACTAAGGTCACTCGCTGGAATTTTCCCTCTCTCTAGCACGTATGGGAATTTCACGCACTGGCAGAAGTGCGGCTTCCTAGCTTGGTTGATGAGGTATTTGACTCCTGGGTTGGACTTAGACTTGCTGAATGAAGGTCCGTGTCTAGAGAGAAGATGGACCTTCTCTAGCTAGAAACTTTCCTTTTGTGTCAGCCTGCTAGTAGTCCTACTATATGTTCACTCAAGCACAAGGTCATTTTACTGCAGCCTCACATTTTCAAATCTGAAAGAAAGTTTTAAATAGGCTTGGGTGAAGTTACTACGGCTGCTCTCTTCTCTCTGTGATTTGCTTCAAGTCATACTAACCTTCCATAATGATTTTAAGTTTTCTGCTTGATACTTCAATATTCTTCGGGTTCGTTCATATATATATGCAAAATGTAAGAGAAATTACTATAAGCACGAAGAGATTGTTAGAACAAATGAACTGGATGCTTCCCAGGCCCTGCGTAAACGCGGTATGCTTTGTGCACCGGGCTGCCGTTTTTTATATTCTAAAAACCATTTTACACTTCTTATTTAGATGGACAGACAATATTTTAAGTATTTATTTTAGATTTTAATGATAAGCTTTCTTGAACTCAATTTGTAATTTTCTATTTTTGGTTACTAACATATTTAGCCTAGGGTCTACCGCAAACGGCCTCTCAGCCTTCTTAAAGGTAGGGGTAACGATTGCATACACTCTACCCTCCCCAGACCCCACTTGTGGGACTGCACTGGGTATGTCGTTGGTTACTAGCATATTTATTCATAATATTATTTTAGCAGTTAGTTTTTCTAATTAAGTAATAATTTCATTGATTCCTTAACTATTCCCAGGGGTAACCCCACCTGTAGTGGCGTACAACATCTTAATATATCATTGGTTCATTATATTTATTGTTCTCAGACCCACAGTGTGAGATAATACTGGGTATGTTGTTGTTATTGTTTATTGATGCCCTCTTCAATGCAAACTCCTAGGTGATGTCTATGCATTAGAGCGCCACATAGGCAAGCACAAAGTGCCCATCCTGGGCTTCACGTCAGGCTTAAGTGTGCCTCAATCTAACCCTTAACAATACTGATTGTTATGGATTTTCTGTGTTTCCTAGCCAAATCTTAATCTTGTATGCCAAAACATGTAGATAGTGACTCACATCATAAGAGGAACACTTTGTCATTGAATTGGAGGGTGTAGTGAGTATGTGTATAATTTGGTACTTGTTTCACCGGATTTACTTACCTTTTACAGTGACGTATTTGCGAATTCCCCTTTCTTTATTACTGCGGAAGAAGCTGGTGCATTAGATGCCAGGTATGTCCAAAATTCCTTTCTATGGTGGTTTCATGTACATTTTGCCATTGTTGGACTAAAATATAAGACAGTACTTGATATGAGTTTCACAACTTGATCTAGAGCTTTCTTTTGGTTTCCAAATGCAGAAAAAGTGACGAATACAAGGAAGTGAGTGTTCCAGCGGGAAAAACTCACGAGGTTTGTTTTTACTTGGGAGGATTATGTTCTCCAAGTCATATTTCCTTTGAGATAGGTGCTGCTCATTTTTTAACTCCTAAGCAGGTCATGTCTGTTTGTAGTTTTTCTCTCTCTTTGTGTGTATGTATGTGAATGCGTGTGTGTCTTTATAAATAATTGCTGGTCACATGTGTTGCACGTGTATTCTATGTCGATTTTCACAGAATTTGTATAAAAAATAATAATTTTTTAACTGCTTACATACTCTTAAAACATTTTTTCGGAGTTATATAATGAGATTAAATAAGCTTGTGAAATAGTATTTGTAATTACATTACTTTTATTTCGTGAGCTATAAAAATGTTATGTGGTCGTATCTCACCCAATAGTTCTTTATGGATGATATTTGTGGTTTGTTCCCTTTTTGGTTGAATGTTCACGATGAAGACTCCAAATCTTTTGTGTAAAAGTCTCAGAATGATATTGACTTAATTTTGAAATTTTAGATTATTATCAATCACTAAATCTTTCAACGATAGTTAAAAAAGAATAGATTTTCTTGTTCCTCGGTGAATATGTTGGATTCTTTTGTGATGGGACTGCTGAATTTGTCAAGTCTGGCACTTTGTATTTTTCTAATGAAAAGTGGCGCTTCTATTTGCATTTTGTGTCCCCGCCCGCATCAATACATTTGCATTGCATTCTTGTTAATATAATTCGCTCTCCACTCTTTCTAGCCGCCTTTGCTCCTAGATTTTGGGTTGAATTGATTCACACTGTATTCATCTTTTAAATAATCGTACTTCTTCTGAACTTCAATTCAGAACTCCTTTTGAAATTTTTTGGCAAGTCAGCTACCTATGACCATCCAGGAGTCTTGTTATCTTAATCTTAGTTATTACTCTTCTAATAAATCAAGTACAAGATCTAGGCATTATATATTGCTTGGTTATCCACCAATTGCGAGGGATTTTGGTGTTTTGATCCAACAATAGACAAAGTTTTTTTTTCAAAGCATGTTCATTTTAGATTTTGCTTAGATAGTCATAGATTTTCTCTATTTGTCTTTGAATGACCTAGAACCTGATAGTTTGTATTGTAGAGCTTCATTTGAGTGTTGTTAGAACTGTGTACAGTTGATTTATGTATCTGTTATGTCAATCTTATCTTAGGTTTCATTGACGGTGGACGCCATAAATTCATACATTGCTTGGGATTTTGCTTTGGTTCAAGGCAGAGTGGATATGGTAATATCCTTTTTTCTTCCTATAGATGTGCCTATTTCGATATTATTGGTATCCAACTTCTTTTATAACAGCTTCCTTTTCTATGTTGGTTGATTTTTATGCTATATACTGTCTTCTTTAGATTCGTGGTCATTTGTTGGAAATTGATGCCCGGCTTAGTTATCTCCTGCTTCTTTTGGCTACGTCTTTGCGGTCTATGGAGTCTTCCTAAAGGATTTTCTATAGTTTCCTTCTTACCCAACTCTGTATGTGAGTCTTAGATATTTCAGTGGTTTCCTTTGGTAAAGGAGGAGAAATTCCAGCTAACATGGTTATTAAAATGTGTGGCCATCTCATCTAAAAGTTTAAGCTGGTAGAGAGAGCATACTTTTATTTACTTAATTGTGTTCATGTTCCTTCACATGTCTGATTCATTTTCATGAGGCCAAGCCTGGAATTTTTTTTAAATAATGGGTGACTGTGAGATTCAAATCCAAGACGTCTGCCTGCTTCGATACCATGTTGAAGTGTTGACCATCTCATTAAAAGCTTAAGCTGTTAGAGAAGCGCATTTTATTTACTACTGTATCTTCGACATCATATGCTTTCTTTGATTCTTTCTTCACATCAGGCTTACACATAACACCTGCTTCACCTTGTCTCCATCTCATAACAAATATTTATTTGGCAACGACTACTGAATGAGTAATTTGCTCCTCTTTATAAAAGCATTCAGATTAAGAAATCAACTTGCATATTACTTTTTTCAACCTCTCTGACAGCTGTTCGGTAATGTTGCACTGACTACCAAACTTATAGGCCTAAAATCTTTCACTTCCACTGCATTAAAAGAAGCATAAAAACTTCTTTCAAATATGAAGAGGACAGGTTCTCTCTTTTGACTTGCAGATTTTACCGCGGAGAAATTTTACTGAAGCAAATTTCTATTTCTTGAAGCATGAAGAAACTATTTCCTTATCCTCTTTATTACCTTTATGTCTTGCTATCGGACTTCTGTTTTCCTTGTTCCAAAGCTACTTAAGCTGCACATAAGCGGCACCTGTTGAGAGAATATGCTGATGTTTCAATCATATTTATTTGGAGAATGTGTGATAGATCTCTTGCATACTAACATATGTTTGTCAGTTAACTCAGACTTGATACTAGCAGATTTATTTAACCAAGTTATCTGGGCTTCATCTTTTCTTGTAACAGGACATTGGCTTTTGCATGGAGTTTACGGATCTTTCCGGACAGAAGACGGTATGAAAGTGTATCACCTTGACTTTCTTTTCCCCTTTTGTCATAAAGTGCGTGTGTTGCAATTTCTTGGTCTACTAGCTAGCATCACATGCCTTAATTAATGTTCTTTCTTTTACAAGATACTTCTCCTTTTTCTCTTCTCTGACTCAAGTTCTGGTTTTGAACTTTTTGAAATGTCAATCAAATGCTCGACTCACAGCAAATCTTACCGTATCGGCGATATGATGCTGACCAAGTGAGTATACTTTACTGTCTTTACTATTCTAATTAGTCGATTTGCAACTGGACCTCCTTAATCTCATTTCTTGCAGGGAAACTTTTGTACGGTCCTAGCTGGACACTACAAACTCATATGGGATAATTCTTATTCCACATTTTTCAAAAAGGTGAGTAATACATCATTGAACCTAATTCATTGAGGTTAAGATTTAGAAGTATTCAGCCATATCCTGTTGGCATATCAAACAACGGCTCCTTTCTGTTTGCCTATGGGCTTCTCTTGTTCTGGTAGAACTTGGTCTAGTTAGATAAGTAGTTTATGTGACCCTCCTGTTGGCCTCAGCACTGCGGTTGCCTTCGTGAAATTAATTGCCTGTTAATCTGCACCGGCATCAAAGAATTGAGTTTCGTTGATGCTTTGCCTAATTGTAAAAGAAACATACGTATCTTGGGTGGTTATTTTGCTTTGATTTGCAACAGGTCCTGCGGTACAAGGTGGATTGTATACCTCCTGTTGTAGAGCCAGCGCTTTCATCTAATCAAGTAGATGAGTGAAAGTAATTTTATTGCTGCCAATTGCTTATGGAGATGTTATGTCTCATTTGTTTGCAAACAAAGTCATTTCCTTGTTTGTACTACTCCTTGAATTGTACAATATTAATCCGCCCTGTGCTGCTTAGTCCCGATCTCATGCTGTAACCACATGTTGTATTGATTAATACCCAGATCAAGATAAAGTCTCAGCAACAATAACTTTGATTATACTTCTAATGTTGACCGTAGTTGAATATTTAAATTGAGTTCCATGAATTGGCTATCTTCCCGATTAAGCAAGATTTATTAACTGTTTGTAGCACTTAAAAGAAAAAGGGAAAAAGAAAAAAGATGGAGCCTGACAGCAAGCGCATCCTTCATTTCCAAGCTTATTTCTATCTTTATGTATCCGTCTGCGCACTTTTCATATTTGGGAATTTTATGATCTATAACCGTACCTAAGGGGCGATTGGCCTCTTGTTTGAGCATGATGGATCACTTAGTGTCGATTTGTTGCCAATCTAGATAGCGTATCCCAGATGGATGATTGACTTACCATCAATGTTGGTGTTTTCGGTCGGTCGGTTTGGTTACTTCAGAAATTCATTTTTGATTTTCTAAAAAGTTTTGAGAGTTAAGAAGGTAATTAGAACACAAATCAATATATAGGTGTACAAGGAGGGATCGAGATATTCAGCATTGCAGCCGCCTTCATCCAACTCCTCCACATTCTGTTTCACCGACGGAATTACTCGTAGGAACTCGCCCGAGAACTGACACAATATTGAATGTAAAGTTGGAATAGAAAACCTAAATTATTTAGGATTTGGTATATATGGAATATAGGTTTTGTAGTCAGTCATAATTCTTTTCGTAATAGGTTTAACATTATTATAATTAGGGATAGTGCTACATATTTTGTTAGGTAGCTTTTTGATCCATATGAGTGATCAAACAAGAACCATGACGAATCTACCATCTTCAATTATGGAAGATTAAGATTATCACCAAAAGCAATCTTTATTTGCCGTAGTCTTTCTAAGGCTTGGCTAAACCTAATCTCAAACCCCGACTTTACCAAATTTCATCTCTCAAAATCCCCTACCCACCTCATCATCTATAATATTCATCATTCCCGTTCAAGTGTCCTCAACTTTGTAAATTTGGAAGATAAACCTCACTATCACTGTCTCACTTTTGAACCAAATATTGACTTTAACATCAAACCAATTTTCCAAATATAATTTCTACCCAGTTGGCTCAATACATAGTTTGGTTTGTCTATGTTATAAGCCTCTTGAAAATAGTGTTCTTGATATAGTTTATATCTTCAATCCAACTACTCGAAAATACATCGCTCTTCCTGAGCCTAAAGGGCTAAGAAATTGCCCAAATTTAGTAACTTATGGCTTTGGGTTTGATCCTGTGAGAATGGATACAAGGTGATAAGGATTTATCAAGTGGAAACTCATAATATAAATAAAGAAAAATATTACACGTCTGAAGTTCAAGTGTACACTCGGGACAAGGTTTTGACGTAGTGTAGGGTATATTAAGCTACGTTTTGAACGTAGATATTCTGGGGTATATTTCAATGGAAAGCTTCATTGGTTGGTTAAAGATGTTGAAGGAAATGAGTCAATTTGTTTTATTGATATGCGTGACGAGTTGGACGAGTGGACTTTGGATACTGAAGAGTTGAATTGGGAAAAAGATATGACCTATTCCACGGCCCCTGAATTTAACAAAAGTAAACGTAAAAACTTACCAGAAGAAAAGTTCTTGGACCAAAGAAATTGTCATAAACATAATCCCAGGGTGCAATTGGTTTTGCTACACATATTGGAAGTTTTTCAAGATGGAGAGATCATGCTTCAGTTGGGGGAAGATGTCTTGTTTACGTATCATCCTGAGAAGAAAACTTTGACAAAAATTGAGTATTTTAGTGGTCGTTTTTGGGCTTCTACTCATGTCTCAAGCTTACTCTCGCTCAAGAGTTTTGGTACAGAAGTTGTCCACACTTACTAATTTCTAGTAGCTTTGGTATAGACGTATAGTGATGATGGTATAATATATTCTCCACGTGTTGTGCTTAGGGGTCGTCTAGTATGGTGTATAGAAATAATATTGAATATGGTGAATTAATAATGTTGGGATCGGTTATATCATAATTAGTTCTGTTGGGATTATTTCTTATCAACTATTTAGTTTGGTGCATTAAAAATAACATACATTGCATATTTATCTATTTTTTTGAATTATTTCTTTACAAAAATATCCTCCATATGCTTTGGAGAGGATTTGGAAAAGGTTTTGAATTGATATTTCTATGTTTTTACCTAAAAATCATTATATTGCTCATACCATGGTTTGCTACGTATAAAAGTAGTAACGAATATGGTGTATAACTAAACAAGGGACTAACAATAAGAAAACTAATACATATATTATTTTTCCTAACGAGAATCATTCTTCCAAATCAATCCTGAATCATCCGAAAACCAAAACCGATCACACAAGCAAGTCATGATACACAATATGAAGCTGTTCGAGACCTTAAGCCACCGAATGGAATGCTAATTACCAAAACGATCGATCGAGTCATTACAATATCGAAGATAAATTTTGTTACTCTTTAAAAAAAATTAATTTTAAATTTTATTCTATTAACTCAACTTTCAATTGTGTAAATTTATCAATAATATTTATTTACTTTACTTTTTAAAAAATAATAATTTCAAAACGTATTCATATTAAGCCAGGTGTTAGCCTAAGAATAAGCCACTTTGCATTGCTAAAGACAGTGCTTCAAGAGTTAGGAATTCGAAAGCTATTTGGAAAAAAAAAAACTCCTATGTTTTAATGCAAGAACAATCAAAAATCAGTTATTTCTCCTAAAATTTTGGTAACTGATTTCTATTAACTCAATTTTCAATTGTGTAAATTTATCAATAATATTTATTTACTTTACTTTTAAAAAAAGATTATTTCAGAACGTATCCACATTAAGCCACGTGCTATCCTAAAAATAAGCCACTTGCAATTGCTCAAGATAGTGCTCCAAGAGTTAGGAATTCGAAAGCTATTTGGAAAAAAAAATCTCCTACATTTTAATGCAATAACAATTAAAAATTAATTATTTCTCCTAAAATTTGGTAACTGATACAAATGCAATAACTTATTTTTTTCCCTAGATTTTGGCTATTATAATTGATTATATCTCCCAAGGTGTTTTCTTTACATTAATTAGAAAAATATTGTATTACTTATTTGATGAAATCTTATAGCTTTCAATTGAATTTTAGGTTATAAATATTATTATAAAATATATGTATAATTATTTTCTCTTTACACTAAATTAAGAAAAATATTGTATTACTTATCCTATCCTTTTTAATTTATTAATTTTGCTAAGTATTTTGCTCCATACAATTTTTATATTAATTTTACTAAATATTTTATTTATTTATTTTGCTGTTTAAAATTAAAAAAATTCGGCTGATGACACTTATCATCCTATCCTTGAATTTTGCTAAGTATTTTATTTATTTATTTTAATTTATAAAATTGAGAATTTTTTGGTGATGACACTTGTCATTCTCCTTGTTTTACCTCTCCTATTATATATAGATAGACATCTTACCAAATGACCCCTTGGGGGTCGTTTGGTAGGCCGTATTAAGCAAAATAATCCCCGTATAAAAATTTAATCCGTCCAATACCATGTTTGGTTGGTCAATTCAATTTACTCCTACCTAATACATGGATTAGTTATACCTCATATGAGGGATTAACTAATACCAAGGAAAGGAAGGGATTACTAATCCCTGGATTAGCTATACATGGATAAGACTTAAAGGGGTCGTTTGGTAGGCCGTATTAAGCAGAATAATCCCCGTATAAAAATTTAATCCGTCCAATACCATGTTTTGTTGGTCAATTCAATTTACTCCTACCTAATACATGGATTAGTTATACCTCATATGAGGGATTAACTAATACCATGGAAAGGAAGGGATTACTAATCCATGGATTAGCTATACATGGATAAGACTTAAAATTACTAAATCCAAACTTATACATTGCATAATTAATTTTTAATACAATGAACCAAACACTTGATAAAAAATAATCCCAACACTACAATCCCTGCATTACTAATCCCTGCACTACTAATCCCTGCATTACTTGTGTTCGTACCAAACGACCCCAAAATTACTAAATCCAGACTTATACATTGCATAATTAATTTTTAATACAATGAACCAAACACTTGATAAAAAATAATCCCAGCACTACAATCCCTGCATTACTAATTCCTGCATTACTAATCCCTGCATTACTTGTGTTCGTACCAAACGACCCCTTAGTGTACTAGCTTTGGTATAAAGATCTTCCAATAGAGAATTGCTCTGCACTTTTAAAAATCTCAAATGAAATATTGAATTCTATTTCGTTGATCAAATATGCCGTTGTGAAGGTGCTCCATAACTTATTTGAACTTGAGCAATGACTTTCATTTCAATTCAATCTATGCAAATTGTAGAACATAATGACCGCCTAAGAGTGTAATTTAGTGGTCAATAAAGTGAATTGAGAACTATGATATTTTAAGTTCAAATTTCAAAAAAGGTAATATTACTCAGTAGAATTAATCGAAATACATGCAAACTGTCCGGAACACCACGGTTATAAAAAAGTTATAAATAATGGTCTTACAAATCTCTAGTAACACAATGCTGAACTTCAACTTATTTGATTTTATCACTTAAATTTAGCATTCAACGTGTACAGCCGTTCTACAAATCTAAGTTAACAAGCGATATACAGAAGTAGTTTTTGTTTTTTTCTTCTTTCAAACAAGTAGCAAAATATATGATGTTATTTGCAATTTTCGGTTATTCTTTTTCAGTTTCAACTTTAAATACTTATTTTTTCAATTTTAATCTGAAATAAAGAATTTGACCAATTGGTTTGAGCAATTCAAGTGAAATAATGAATTTCACTCGTAAAGTCATCCGCCACTCTCTATTCGCTTCTTTGAATGCATGCTTTAGCTTAGGTTGTCATATTTTATTTTTTATCAAATATCAAATGGTAGTAGTCATAAATAGGACGTCTAACTCTTTCACTTTCATCCTATCTCACATATTAATATTTAAGGAGCCAACCAATTTTTCTTACTACATTTTCGAACTTTTTAAAGTATTTTAAATTATCAACTATACAAATCTATACTTTCACGTAATTTTTAGATATGTAAATTACATTTAGAAAAATCTAAAGAAAATATACCAAAATCCATATCGAATATTAAGTGTTTTGAGCTTTATATTCCGAAAATCATCACATAAAAAGAAACTATGGAAGTATAACTGATTTTAATATTGACAGGGAAAAAAACATAAAAGTCACAAGGTTTTTTAATTTATAAATTTACAAGTTTTATATGGTTAAACTAAAAAATTATTTAACCAAGTAAGCAATTGCATACAGGTGATACCAAGCCCATGAGAAGCAAACGGAGCAAGAGATGCAACGGCGGGGGGAAATTGATGAAAGATTGGTCTGGAAGGATCGAAAACGTGATTAGGGTGTATGAGGCCTATACTGGTGAGGTATGCGGCCTTAACTAGGTATATGATAGGGGTACCCAATATTGTGATCATCGTTGATCAGCACGAAGAATATACGGCCCTGCGAGAGTGGATTACTTTAGGAATTCCAATAATTTGTTTAAGCGATACAAATTGTGACCCTGATCTCGCAGATATTTCAATTCCAGTGAATGATGACGCCATATCCTCAATCCGATTAATTCTTAACAAATTAGTATTCGCAATTTGTGAGAGTCGTTCTAGCTATATAAGAAATTCTTGATTAAGAATCGAGACCAGGAGCCCCTCGAGCCAGGGTCCGGGCAAAGCGCCCGGCCTCGAGAGTATCGGGGCCATGACCCCGAGTCCAGTTCGAATACCAAAGGCCTCGGAGAACACTATCAGGTAACCGAGCACGACCAACAAAAGGCCATGATATCCGTGACCAGTCGGATATCACGGCGTGGATCTCGGCACGTATTGTCACAAAACCAGTGACTGGTTAAACAGAAGATTTTTTACCTTTCATAAAATTGTACTTAGGGTAAAACTCCCTACTACATAAAGGGGGTCTGAGTATTCATTAGGGATACGGTAACACGCATATTAAGGCAATATACTATTATTTTCTCTGTTATTCAATACTAGTTCTTGTTCATCAGTACCTGGTCATTGTGAGTCCAGGATCGAGGGAGGATATTTCATTAAGGCTGTTGTTAAGTCTGGAATCATCCTCCTCAAGTGGTTTGATAATTTATTACCTCCTGTATCCGTTTATTCTTACACAATTTATTGTTTGCATCAAACTAATCCATGTATCCTTAAAACCACAAATAAATTTAATTGTTATTTATTTTTTAGGGTAAACAGTTTGGCGCCCACCGTAGGGCTAAGGATAATAGTGGTAATTTGATACGAATTTCCACAACACACCCTGTTTTTCACTTGTTCTTTGAAGTCTTTAATTTCAGGTCAAGGCTTAAAATGTCGAACTCCCAATCTGCCCCTTTGAACGTGGATGATGAGTCTGGACACCATGGCGAGAACAACAATGTAGCACCCAGTAATGAGGTGCCCCTTGTCGACCCTAACGGAGTTCCGGCCGCCAACCCGATCGACCCTAACTCACATATGGCCATCAATACAAACTTGTCTACCGATCCTGAGAGCAACATCCATAGAGGGGTCCGATCGGTAGCCCAAAATACACACGACGATGAAGGTGATGTGATCAACTTGCGAGTAATCTTCGAAATGTTGCAGGCTAAGCAGCGATAGCCTAGTTACAAAACCAGGGCCGCGCCTCCAGCAGTGTCTAGCCCGAACCATCCCGAAAAAACGCTCGCAGAAATGAACCAATCGTAGAAAAGTTGAGTGAAACTGAACCCGGGAACAACCCCGAGATTATAAAAGATGCTTGAAGAATTGACAAAACGGGTGGAATCGGGAGAAAAGAAGATTGAAGCCAATGACAAAAAATAGAAACCTACAGTTCCAGGGTCGACCAAATCCTAGGAGCACCACCGATATTGAAAGGCCTAAATTCCAAGAAGTTTGTCCAAAACGTCTCCCTCCGAGTGCAGCTCCAAAGCCGATCCCAAAGACGCTCCGCATGCCCAAAATTCCTAAGCACAACGGAATAACTAACCCAAAAGAATATGTGACCTCCTACACGTGCGCCATCAAGGGGAACAACCTGAAAGATGATGAGATCGAGTCCGTCCTGCTGAAAAAGTTCGGAGAGACCTTGTCAAAAACAGCTATGATAAGGTATCACAACTTACCCCTTAATTCTATTGACTCGTTTGCTATGCTTGCAGACGCCTTCGTTAAAGCACATGCCGGGACCATCAAGGTTGAGACCAGGAAGTCAAACCTTTTCAAAGTGAAGCAAAGAGATAATGAGATGCTCAGGGAATTAGTGTCCCGGTTTCAAATGGAATGAATACCTGCCTCCGATTGCAGACGATTGGGCCATTCAATCCTTCACCCAAGGACTCAATTCTCGAAGCTCAATGGCTTCACAACAGTTAAAGCAAAATCTGATAGAATATCCAGCGGTAACTTGGGCCGACGTCTATAACCGGTACCAATAAAAAATTAGGGTCGAAGATGATTAGCTTGGGACCCCTTTCAGATCCATTTATCCCGTTAGAGCTAGTGACAGATCTAAAACAGACATTGATCGTGAACCAAGATCAAATAGAGACCGGTATCAACCATACAATGGAGATCGAAGAGGTAATGGGCCTGGATGAAACTTTGTGAGAAGTGAAAGGAGAGGCGACCGAGGAACAAAATAACCGGGGGCTCATGAGCAAAAGTGGTTTTGACAGGCCCATCGGACCTAAGGAAGCACCAAGGTTATCGGAATACAACTTCAACGTTGATGCTGCTGCCATCGTATCTGCCATTGGACGCATCAAAGACACCAAGTGGCCTCGACCTTTACTGTCCGATCCTGCCCAAAGGGACACCAACCTAATGTGTAATTATCATGGCACTCACAGCCACAGAACTGAAGACTGCCGACAATTGAGAGAGGAAGTAGCCCGGTTATTCAATAACGGACACCTCCGAGAATTCCTGAGCGATCGAGCCAAAAATAATTTCAGGAATAGGGACTCCAATAAGCAGATCGAGTAGGAGGAACCTCAGCATCTCATTAACATGATCATCAGTGTGGTCAACCTCCCCTAGGGGCCAATGTTAAAGCGCACCCAAGTGTCCATCACCATGGAGAAACAGACTCGAGATTACGTGCCAGAAGGAACTGTATCTTTCTACGACAAGGACGCTGAAGGCGTCATGCAACCGCACAATGGTGCACTGGTATATCTATACTAATAAATAAATCTCAAGTTAAGCGTGTGTTAATTGATCCAAGTAGCTCGACCAATATCATCAGATCGAGGGTCGTAGAACAGCTGGGTCTACGAGTCCAAATTGTGCCTGCAGTCCGAGTTCTAAACGGATTCAACATGGCATGTGAGACTAATAAAGGAGAGATAACCCTACTGGTGAACACCACCGGAACCGTTCAGGAAACAAAGTTCGACATGATCGAAGGAGATATGAGATACAATGCTATGTTTGGGAGGCTATGGATTCACAACATGAGGGTAGTGCCCTCGACACTACACCAGGTGTTGAAATTCCCAACACTAGGAGTGATTAAAACAAATTACGGAGAACAATCGACAGCAAAGGAGATATTCGCGGTCGACGAGTGGTCCCATATCCGCACTATCGATATCAAAGAACCTGAGATTGATCTCCAAGGAAGGAACCAAATAACAATCATCGATACCGGCCCCGATCGAGCCGGAAAAGCAGGGAACGGACGAGGATGACGACTACGGAGTTCCCTGGTCTTTCATAGCCCTCGACGATACCGAGGTCGCCAAATCAATAGTCGAGGAGCTAGAGCAAGTCACATTGATCGAGCACCTGTCCGATCAGAAGGTATACCTGGGCACGGAGTTAAGTCCCAAGCTCAGGAAACAATTCATTGAATTCCTTGTAGCTAACATATATTATTTCGCTTGGTACCACCTTGACATGACTGGGATCCCGTCGGAAATAACTACTCACAAGCTAAGCCTGGATTCGAAGTTCCACCCGGTCAAACAGAAAAGGAGGCCTCAGTCCGAAGTCAAGCATGCACTCATCATAGACGAGGTATCTAAACTCCTTAAAATAGGATCCATTCGGGAAGTTACGTACCCGGATTGGTTAGAAAACGTAGTAGTAGTTCCTAAAAAGGGGAATAAACTAAGAATGTTCGTAGACTATAAAGACTTGAACAAGGCATGCCCCAAGGACTCTTTCCTTTGCCCAACATCGATCGCATGATCGATGTGACGACCGGCCACGATATCCTCAGCTTTCTCGATGCCTATTCCGGGTACAACTAAATTCGGATGAACCCGGGCGACCAGGAAAAAACATCATTCATCACCAAATATAGCACATACTGTTATAACGTAATGCCATTTGGACTAAAAATCGCAGGTGGCACTTACCAACGCCTAGTAAATAAGATGTTCGAAGAGCAAATAGTAAAATCAATGGAGGTTTATATTGACGACATGTTAGTTAAGTCCCTACTAGCAGAGGACCATTTGAAATATTTGTAGGAAACCATCAACATATAAAAGAAATACAATATGAAGCTGAATCCGGAGGAATGTGCATTCGGATTCATGGTGTCCAATCTAGGAATCGAGATCAACCCCGATAAGATCAAGGCCATAGAGGAAATTACCGTGGTGGGCAATGTCATGTTCGTCCAAAGGTTAACCGGGCGCATAGCTGCTTTGGGTCAATTTATTTCAAGATCCTACGATAAGAGCCATCGGTTCTTCTCGTTAATGAAAAAGAAGAATAACTTCTCATGGATCCCAGAATGCCAACAAGCCTTGGAAGAACTCAAGCGCTACCTTTCAAGCCTGCTTTTGCTTCATACTCCGAAAGTAGACGAGCAGGTGCACATATACTTAGCGGTATCCAAGATAGCGGTAAGTGGAGTCCTGGTTCAGGAAGAGGAAGGTACGCAGTTTCCTATCTACTATGTTAGCAGGACTCTAGGCGAGGGAGAAACTAGATATCCTCACCTAGAAAAATTGGCGCTCGATTTGCTAAGCGCCTCTCGGAAGTTGAAACTGTATTTTCAATGCCATCCTATATGTGTTGTAATTACTTACTTGTTGAGAAACATAATGCAGAAACCTAAACTCTCGGGACGATTGGCCAAATGGGCCGTGGAAATCGGTGGATACGATATCGTTTATCGACCCCAACTGCCATCAAATCTCAGATTTTGGTAGACTTTGTGGCTGACTTCACGTCGTCCCTAATACCCGAGGTCGAAAGAAAATTGTTGTTGAACTCGGGGACTTCCTCGGGGATCTGGACCCTCTTTACGGATGGTGCCTCGAGCGCAGAGGTGTCTGGACTTGGTATCGTGTTGAATTAACCGACGGGTAATTTAGTTAGGTAATCTATTTGAACTGTAAAATTGACTAACAATGAGGCCGAGTATGACCATGATTGCAGGTCTAGAACTGGCTA
>MCJB01031969.1:11773-77944 GCA_002018475.1 Nicotiana obtusifolia | reverse complement strand
AATGGGATCGAAGCTAAGAGCGATTCCCTCCTTGTGATGCACCAAGTCAATGGGACATTCGAAGTCAAAGAGGAATGAATGCGAAGGTACCTGGATAAACTACAGGTAACACTACATAGGTTCAAGGAGTGGACCCTGGAACATGTACCTCGGGATCAAAACAGCGAAGCCGATGCTCTTGCTAGCTTGGAATCGTCAGTTGATGACGATGAATTCAACTCGGGAATGATCGGACAACTTATGAAATCAGTGGTAGAATAAGGCCACGCCAAAATAAACTCGACAAGCTTAAATTGGGACTGGAGAAACAAGTATATAGATTACCTGAAGACTGGGAAGCTGCCCTCGGATCCTAAAGAATCGAGAGCCCTGTGCACAAAGGCAACCAGGTTCAGCTTGTCCAAAGATAACACCTTATTCAGGAGAAAGTTCGATGGCCTGCTCGCCATATGTTTTTGGACCGGGAGATACCGAATATGTATTAAGGGAAGTTCACGATAACCATTCAGGTGTCGAATCGCTGGTTCGTAAGGTAATGAGAGCCGTCTACTACTGATCGACATGGAAAAAGATATGAAGGAGTTCGTACTAAAGTGCGACAGATGTCAGAGGCACACACCGATTATCCATCAGCCCGGGAAGCTACTGCATTCGGTCCTGTCACCTCGGCCATTCATGAAATGGGGGATGGACATCGTCGGTCCCCTGCCATGGGCACCCGGTAATGCTTAATTTATATTATTTATGACTGACTATTTTTCTAAATGGGTCAAAGCCCAGGCGTTTGAGAAAGTCAGGGAGAAAAAAGTTATTGATTTTATTTGGGACCACATAATATGCCAGTTCAGAATGCCGGCCGAGATCGTATGCAACAACAGAAAATAGTTCGTCGGCAGTAAAATGAGCTAATTTTTTAAGGACCATAAGATCAAAAGGATCCTATCAATACCCTATCACCCTAGTGGGAACGGGCATGTGGAGTCTACGAACAAGACCATACTCCAACACCTTTAAAAGAGATTGACCGACGCCAAAGGAAAATGAAAGGAAATTTTGCCCGAAGTCCTGTAGGCATATCCTACGACCTCAAAATCTAGTACCGGGGCCACCCGCCTTCTCGTTGGTCTACGGTTCCAAAGCTCTAATACCAGTCGAAGTAAGAGAACTGAGTTTCAGGTTCAAATATACAACCTAAGAGTCAAAGGATGAGGCCATGAGCACGAGCCTAGAATTATTGGACGAGAGGCGCGAGGCCGCCCCTCGTCTGGTTGGCCGCCCAAAAACAATGGATCGAAAGGTATTACAACCGGATAGGCTACCTCCGATACTACAATATCGGGGACTTGGTATTAAGAAAGGTGACACTGAACACTCGAAACCTAAATGAGGGGAAGGTGGGACCAAATTGGGAAGGTCCATATCTAATTATCGAGATTACCAGCAAAGGATCATACATACTCGAAGCAGGGAACGGTGAGCGACTATTGAACAATTGGAATGTAACCCACTTAAAATAAGGTACGACCCCATTAATTTTTTTTAAACATATATTACGAATTGGACTAACACTTGCAGACAACAAGCATAGAATAATGCAGCTATTAGGAATGAAAGCACGGGTTGCACTCTTTTTCCTTGAACCGATTTTGTCCCAAATGGGTTTTCCAGTAAGGTTTTAGACGAGGCAATAGTAAATCATGCTAACTTAGAATTGAAGATCGGTTATGAACTGGAGTCGAGGGTCGCATCAATAGTATTCGAGCCCTCTCAATGATCGACCTCGAATACTGGGGGCCATCACCCTCGGATATTGATTTTAGAAAGGAAGAAAACTTTGTGCCTGAACAGTCTAGGCTCGGTGGATGAGATTTATTGTTAGGGCCAAACGGTCAAATAAATCGTGCCCACATAGACCACTTAAGCCATAACTCGAAGCTTGTACACATTTGCAATCTTGTATGTTGCGCACATATTTAAAAGAAAGTTTATACCTTGCAGATACATATTTTGTCCCTTATGGATATCGCATTTTGTTCCTTAAGGATAGATATTGAGCCTAATGGCCACCTCTATTCCGATCCAAGAGATCACCCCCACTTGGGGACTGTCATCCTAGACAAGCCCGAACGGCTCGGGTATCGAAGCCCGGGGGTACAAAGCCTATTAGACAATACCCAAACTTAAAGGCTACGTCCATCCTAGAAAAGGCTCGGAGGCATTCGAGGCATGTAATCAAAACATAAGGCCTTCAAAAATTCAAAACCGGTTCAAAGGCTACCCTCGGAAAAACTATAATCTAAAAAGATTTAAGTACGCACTTTGGGGAAAGCTTCCGGTCATACCAAGCTCCCACGAGTTTCAAAGAAAATTACATCGAGAATGAGCCTTGTTCGAACCTCCAAACAAGACCCAATTACTACGTTTTATTTCGTGCTAAGGCATTTGAAATCTTTGCAATCATAAAGAAGAAACCAAAGAAACTGACTCGAAAATTGCCAAAGGAAAGCCTTATATATATAAATTCCGATAACTTTACAAAAGCCAAATGGACTCAACAAAACGAAAAAAAATACAAAAACAAAAGGAAAATCTCTAAGGCACCTAAGCCTCATCTGCACCAGAGCCAGCTTCGTCACCGAGTCATTATGGTCTTCTCTGCCCTCGGGTTCGCTGGAGTCCTCAGAGCCTTACTTGTCATCGGGGTCAGCCAGCTTCTTGGCCTCGACCTCGAGCCTTTTAGCATCTTCAATCTCGACCGACATATCGAAAACCCGGGCATGGACCTCCTCGAGAGAATCACGACCCAAAATTCCCACCTTCGGGTCAGTGATGGCGCCTAACATTTCACTTGCTAGGCAAGCCAACGTTAGAATAATTTTAGTCATTTTTAACAATTCGGTTTGAATAGTAATAAAAAAACCAATTATCTGGAGTAATCTGAAATAGAAATTTCCTACAATCCCAAAATCGGTGGTACAAGTCTTAAGCTCTACAGAGTTTACTAGAAAATCTCTAAATACTACTGTTCCAGAATAGAATCAACAGTGCAATGAAAACATCAGAAGGCGACTTTGAGGCCTCCGAATGCGGCAGCAGGTGTACCTTGAGTCTCCACAGAAATGCCCGATCAATTAACAGGAATATTAACAACTCTAAGGTACCTGGATCTGCACAAAAAGATGTGCAGAAGCGTAGTATGAGTATACCACAGTGGTACCCAGTAGATATCAAGCCTAACCTCAGAAGAATAGTGACGAGGCCAGGTCAAGACACCTACCAGACATATAAAACAGTATAATATGTTACATGAAGCTAACCAAGAAAGAGAATCAATGTAAGGTCAATAATAGAAGAATTTCCAATACAAATTAACACTGAAAATAATGAGAACACCTATGGTATCGAGCAAACAATCAAGCAATTGAGCAACAACACAGTTAGAGTACAAACATAATATGAAAATGGCACGGCATCACCCTTCATGCTTTTACTCTCGTCCTTACCATGAAATGATGAATAATTTAAACACAATTAAATACAATTCCGACTTGAACGTAGTAAAGCGTCAAATAAATTATTAAGCCAATTTAGGATTTAAATAAAGTAAAATAGTGGAGAGGTTGTGCAAATAGAATATCAATTTAGTTTAATTTAGAAATATATGAGATTTAATATAATATTGTATTTATACAAATTAAGAAATTCAATCAAATTTTAACGAGTTAGATATGGGATTTATTAAAGTAAAACGTAAAAATAATTTTTCACATAAATTATACGACAATAAGATAATGAGGAAGTTGAGGTATCAATTAGAGTAAAAATATAATCACCATTTAAATTAGTAGATAAAAAACGCACGAGTGGAACAACTTAAAAAATTCTTTCATTTATATCTGCTAAATTTTCAGCAACTTAACATATCACATAGAATGCATGAATCACACAAGAAGTCCATATTATTCCATTTTTAGTATATTGACGGTTAATTAATTATGACCAAATACAATGAAGTGATTTAAGATATCACAGTAATCGTCCTAGCATAAAATTCATCATGAGAATCACAATTGGAATTAACCTTAATATCACAATAATTTCATATATGTTCATCCGTTGCGGTGTGCAACCCGATCCAATAATATAATCTTGCAAATAAATTTTGTTACGACGTGCGTTCATCTGTTGTGGCATTCAACCCGATCCAATAATATAATCTTGCAAATAAATTTTGTTACGACGTGCAACTCGATCCAACAATATAATCTTTCAAATAAATTCCGTTGCGGCGTGCAACCCGTTCCAATAATATAATCTTTCAAATAAATTCTGTTGCAGCGGCAAACTGTTCCAACAATATAATCTTTCAAATAAATTCCGTTGCAGCGTGCAACCTGATTCAACAATGTAATCTTTCAAATAAATTCTGTTGTGGCGTGCAACCCGATCCAACAGCAACACAAATTAAACAACCAATTTACAACCAACTACGGTATACCACAAAGTCAAAAGGAATAACGAGGCTACACAAAGAAGTCACAACGAATGAAAAAGGCTACTTGATACCTCACGAAATCAAATAGCAAGGAAATGACAATCCATAAACCAAGGCACAGTTTATGAGGATCAATTGACAATTATGGCATGTATCAGGTAAATCATGAATTCAACGAGTGGTTACAATCAACAATTGGCATATAAGATGATCTTGACCACAAAGATGGAACATGTGCTAACAATTTCAAGTAAAGCACGTACAAACAATTCTAACACAAAAGATATAGTCATGAAACAATAGTTACAATTAGTTACATGAAGGGAGCCTAACAGTTCAAACAGGTCAAATACCACATATAGGTCGTGTACCCACTCGTCACCTCGCGTACATGACCTTAACATAACACGAATGACATAATCATCTCAAATCCTAAGGGGTGGTTACTCCCGCACGAAGTTAGACAAGGCACTTACCTCGACGAAACTAAACCAATACTTTAAATGATCTTCGCGAATGAAGCCACCTCCGGACGGCTCAAATCCTGATGATTTTCTTGAAAATCCCTCGAAAGAAGATCACCACAAATCGAGCTTCCATAATTCAGCTCTTTAGTGATATTAAAACCTCCCACTACTCTTACAACTTCGATCTACATCAACATAATTCAATTGGACCAATATTAGTAAACAAATTTCCATATTTTTGGTCAGTTAGATATTTTATCAAACACCTAGAGTACATAGCATTTTTCTACCTCTAGCAATGGTGTTTCTTCATCCAAAAATTCCTCTTTCCCACCAACAAGAGATACTAAACCATCCTTTGTCTAAAAATAACCTTCTTTAGCACCATTAAAATCATCAATGAACTCACATCCACCCAGTTGTTACTAATTAATTCATTACAAAATCTCTACAACACCCAGTAATCTAGTTTAAGTATTTATGGCATCCAAGCACCATCCAATAATTGCTCACATAATCATAATAAATATATGCATATATGTCTAAGGGCGTAGGATTACCTTTTGGAAGACATCTTGCCAAAACCCTCTTTTGAGTTCTTGAAGAAATTTCTTGAAGATCTAAGGATTTCATGGTGGATTGAGTTAGTTCTAGAGTGGAAATGATAGAATAAAACACCAAATAAGTAGGGATTAATCACCTTGGAGATGGGGGGAGTTGGAGGTCTTGAGAGAGTGGAGGAGACCCCCAAAATTCGGAGGGATGGGGAAAAATGAACCCCGAAATGAGTATATATCATTTTGAGCGTCACAGGTGGCGTGGGGCGCTACCTATGGCCTAATTTCCAGAACCTTAAAAATTCCAGTGCCAGGGCTAGCGCCCCACGCTATCCTGGGCGCTGGCGATGAGAAATCTTTTCTATTTCGCCCGGAAGTGGGCATAACTCTCTCATACGATGTACGAATTCAATGATTCTTCTTGCTATGACTCCGAAATTTCAATACGGATCTAATGATTCAATCAAAACTGAAATTGGAGCTCGTTTGCTTCATGTGATACTACTTATGCTTGAAGAAATGACGTCAAAACATTCTAGAAATATCTAAATTTTACATTCGATGTTGAAACCTATCAGATCAAGTCCGATTGGCCTCGAATTTTGCACACAATTCATGAATGACATAACGGACCTATCAAAATTTCCATATCTGGATTCCGAACCCGATATCAATAAAGTCAACTCTTGGTCAAACTTCCAAACCTTCAATTTCCAACTTTCGTCATTTCAATCCAAAATCAACTACGGACTTTCAAATAAATATCCGGACACACTCCTAAGTCCAAAACCACCATACAAAGCTATTAGAATCATAAAAATTCCATTCCGGAGTCATTTGCTCAAAAGTCGACTCTCCGGTCAACTCTTTTCTTTTAAGGATCTTAAATAAGAATTGTTCTCCCGATTTGATTCTGAATCGTTCGAAAATAAAAATCAACCACACACGCAAGTCATATATATATTACGAGGCTGCTCGAGATCTAAAGCCACTAAATGGGACGCTAATTCTCAAAACGACAAGTCTCGTCATTACAGAGAGCCTCTCTTCGGGACTGCCACTTCACGTCTTCTACAGTGACTTTCAGGCGATCTTGAGCTACCTCAGCATTAGCTCTGTACTAGGCCATCATCTCTTCGGTATCGGCCTGGTTGTTTTCGTCATTGACTTGGCTATTTTCAGCTCCTTGCCAAGGGCATCCTGTTCAGCGATGGTCGAGCACATTTGAGACTGGAGGTCTTCGAATTTTTGGGCCTGGACTTCGCCTTTTTCCTTCGCCACTCGAAGTTGGACCTCCACCAAGGTCAGCTGCTCTCGAGCAGTCTGCTTCTCGAAAGCCAATCAGTCCATTTTTCCCTTCTACTCTTCGGACATGGCCTTGACCTTGTCCATCTCGGCTCGAAGTTGGTCGATCCTGTCAACTGTTTGCTAAACATGCCGGTTTTGACCCTTCGTCGCCATGCCTAACTCGTCATCGCAAACTTCAAAGAACTTTGCCTATTCCACCAGGTCGGCATGTTCCTTCTAGGCAGCGTCCAACTCAGCCCGGATATTCTTGACTGCTTCTTCGTGTTGCTCGTTGAGAAGCTTGTACATGTCCCTCTTCTATGCGAGCTACTTGACCTTAGCCTCGAACTGGTTAACCTCAGGCTGATACCGGAGAAAGGCTTCATGATGGAGTACCAAGGCCTACAAAGATATGAAATAAAGAAGGCATGAGAGCTATCTAAATTTAAATTCAAAGACAAAAGAGTGTAATGACCCCTTACTCGATTCAGCGCCTGTTGTGATTCGTTGAACAAACATGGCACATCCACCTCATTCATTTTCGCCTGATCTTCTTTGGTTACCAGGCACCGGAGGTAGTTAGATACTCCGACAAGGGCGAAAAGAACTCGGGCATCCTTCAGGATGGTGATGATAACTTCCCGTTTTCGGCCGGGATCCATGCTCGGGGCCGGGAACCGGTTGATCTGCTTTGGGCTCGAGTTCAGCCCACCGACCTCTATGGATGAGATTTTCCTCGGCACTTCTAAATCACCCAACCCGGAGAAGTCTTCTAGAGCGGTTGAGTCCACACCATAAAAAAGCAACGGAAGGGATTGTCTACGCCATGAGCCCCTTCGTTGGATCGCTCCTTCGTCGCTCGGGCTTCATCGAACATGGACTTCATAAACGGAGGTGACCTCGAGATTTCTATAACACTGGGCGGGGCGGAGGCGGCGTCTCGAGAGATCTCAACCCTCACTTCTGCACCAGCCTCCTGAACCTGAGAAGGATTAGCCTCCATTGTTTCCCCCTCGATTGCCACCCGCTCCTCGGGGACGGACGGCTCGCAAGCCACAAAAAGATCATCCTCATCGGGCTCGTCCCTAAGCCGGTAAAGCGAGTCCGGGTCAGGAACTCGAGAGCTGGAACTTTCCTTTGGCTTAAGAGCCAACCTTCTTCTTGGTTTCCTTTTCGCTCCCTACTAAGGGCCTAAGCTCAATGGTCTTAGGCAAGTCTACAAAAAAAGAAGAGAAGGAATGAGAACATAGTGCTGAATAAGAAGCCTAGTGCTACTTATTCAGGAAGAGAAATCTTGCCGTGGGAACGGGCATCCCAACGAACCTTCGAGAGATCGCGCCATGAGCACTCGGCATAAGGCATCTGCGAACAAATTCCCTCGAACCACTCCTTGAGCTGAGGAAAGGCGTTTGGGACTCGAGCAAGGGATGCACCACGGAAAAAACCAGGAAAAGGGAGGTAAAGCGTAAAATGAACATCTAAAAGAATAGGACACTTATGTGCTACATTCCACTTCTCGGGGAATGGCCTAAATTTGGCAACCATCAGGCTGGCAGTCCTCACCCGGACAAGCGTCCCTGCCAACTTCGATCCCGGTCCTCGTCGATGCTTGAAAATGAGGCTTTATGGCCCATCGTACGAGCTTTATCAGTCCCCCTAGAAGATTCGGGGACTGTACATTCGGAGTAGATGATCGATGGTAAACAAGGAGGAGTCAATTTTATTCACAAAGAAATAGAGGAGGATTACGATCCTCCACAATGATGGGTGGATCTGACAGAGGCATACTTCATACCTCCTACAGAAATCCAGAACAACTGGGTCCACCGAGCCTAGTGTGAAGGGGTAAGTGTGAACACTCAGATACTCCTTCACATGGGTAGCAATATCGTCATCGGGCCCGGGGATTACTATGTCCTTATCTTCCCAGCCACAGTCCTTGCAAACTGTAGGAAGGATGATCTCGGTGATGGAGCAAATATACCGGGATACCGCCTTGCATCGGCCTTGCACCGATGAAGGTTTTTTGACCTTAAAGTCGTCAGCGACCAAACACCCCCCGGGAATAAACATTTTTATGGGAGGTTCGGTTGCCGGTTCAGCAGTAGCCACACCCAAAGCGGACCTCTCAAGGTCAACCACACCGGGAGCGCTCTTCTCGGCTTCGGCGGTTGGCCTTGAAGAGGAAGTAACAACTCTTTTAGGAGATGAAGGTTAAAAGCTTGCTGCGAAAAATCGAACGTGTTGGTTTGGATAAAAGATAAACGAAAACTTACAATTTGCTGGAAACTCTTGAAGAACGGAGCTAAAAATGTTAGGGTAGGAAGAGAGGCATTGATGAAGGTATGAGGGTAGGAGCTTGGTCAAAAAGTAAAAAATTAACGACAGAGGGGAGTATTTATAGAGGCTTCGCTGTTTCGTATCCAAGGACGGCTTGCCCGACGGCTGACACGCGTTTGAAGTCATTATGACACATCTGACGGGACATTTCGAGTCTTTTATCATTTCTACTATGGCGTGTTGGGGAAGGAATCGAGGTGCTCATGTCGTTTCTCGTTGTTTACGTAAACTTCTCCGAGAAACGAGGGACTACCTGTATAATGGTGAAACCGAGCCCATGAGATGCCTTTTCTTCCGATGAAGCAAACGGAGCAAGAGATGCAACGGCAGGGAACCAGAATCGAGACTAGGAGCCCCTTGAGCCGTGGTCCGGGCAAAGCGCCCGACCTCGAGAATACCGGGGCCATGACCCCGAGTCCGGTTCGAATTCCAAAGGCCTCAGAGAACTCTACCAGGTAACCGAGCACGACTAACAAATGGCCGTGATATCCGTGACCAGCCGGATATTACGGCGTGGATCTCGGCACGTATCGGCATAAAATCAGTGATTGGTTAAATAGAAGATTTTTTACCTTTCATAGAATTGTACTTAGGGTAAAACTCCTATACTATATAAAGAGGGGTCTGATTATTCATTGGAGACACGGTAACGCGCGTATCAAGGCAATATACTATTATTTTCTCTGTTATTCAAAGTACTAGTTCTTGTTCATCAGTGCTTGGTCATTGTGAGTCCGGGATCGAGGGCGGATATTTACTAAGGCTGTTGTTAAGTCTGGAATCATCCTCCTCGAGTGGTTTGGTAATTTATTACCTCCTTTATCCGTTAATCTTACGCAATTTATCATTTGTATCGAATTAATCAACGTATTCTTAAAACCATAAACAAATTTTATTGTTATTCATTTTTTATGGTAAACATCAATATTCACAGAGTAGCTATATTGGAGCAACGATAAAACTGTTTTCGTTTGACCTATAAGTCAGTTATTTGAGCCGTAAAATAGTCACTAATACTTATATTAGATTAGACCGTTAATATTATATTCATAGGAGTGTAATCCCTCTCCGAATCCCGCATTATGCATCCAGGTGCCGTACTATATTGGACACTAGAGCAATATACAAAGTAAAATGTGATTTTAGAATGTGGTCCTAGGGCTGGGGGAAGAGTTTAAGATTAAGGAGTAGGTATTATTATTATATGGGTTGCGGAGTAGTAAGGGGGCAAGAGTCAAACATAAAGAAAAGTGAAGTGAAGGGAAGATCCAAAGAGGAAAAAAGCGAAGGCAGAAAAAGCTGGGAATGATGATGCCCGTTGAAAGCAAAATGTCAAACGCTACGTTACTTTTCGGGGACTGACACCGCCTCGGTCTTAGCCACTGCACAGCCTCTTCGACATGTCCTCTCCCCTACCTGCCCTCTTTGAATATATGTAATCCTATTCACACATTTCATCTATATTTTTTTTTCGAGCGGAAGATCTTTTGGAAATAATCTTGTTATTTCTTCAGCGTACGCATTATTTTTTTAAAATTAATTCGGTATAGTAACCTTTTATTATGCGCGAGATTCGAGAAAAAATTAGAATATAAAGATTTATTATATGCAGCTTTATTCTGTATTTTTATTTCACAACTCGAATCCGTGACCTCCTGATCATATGACAGAAATTTTATCAGTTACGTTAAGACTCTCCTTCTCATTATTCTCCCTAGACTTCACTTGTGAAATTCCACCGAATTATTGTTGTTGGTAATTGTTTTCATCTTTTTCCCCAAGAAATATAATGCACATTTTCTATTAGCCACTTCATTTGTTATTTTTCATCTGTTCTTTTTAAAATTTTAAGGTTTCCATCAACATTGAGACATGGATTAATTTGAATTTGTATTGAAGACAACGGATTATTTTTGGCATTTTCTCCACGTTCTTTTTTCAAAATTTCTATTTTACAAGAGCAACGTTGGCTTCCACCCCTTGAGTATCTTTAGTCAAAATTTAATTGCTTAATGGAAATAACAGTAAGTTCAATTCAATTTTGAAATATCATGGCTTTGTAGCTCATAGAAAAGATATAAATATTGTAACCGGGCATAAATTTATACTATGATACAATTTCAAATGCTGATTTATAATCCCTCTTTTAATCATTAGAAAAGACCTCGTTATATGATTGCCTTTCGAATTTCAAGTCTCTAGCTATAAGCGAATAAAAAGTATTCATCTATATAACAATGTATTTTAGCGATCAATAATCTGGTTATTATGATTTAAAACTTTAGATTCTAGCTGTGCTTGGATCTGAAATACATTCCAAAGCTACCAATTCTTCTAAATTCAAACTAAAAAAAATCAAAAGAAACCCCTACACAGAATATTTTTGTAGCAATTATAAATCTTATTTATTTCAGAGTAATTTTCATGGGTACATTCAACTTAGTGTTTATTATGCACAAATCATTTTTTTTCATTTTCTTACGTAAAAATCATTCGGCTTTGTGTTCATTACGCAAAAGTCATTTTTCTTTCTTTTGTTACACAAAAATTATTTTACTTTGCTCTATTTGTGAAAAGTCACATTGACCAAATTTTATAATACTTTTACTTGAAAAGTCTATTACGCCCTGGACATAATAAATCTTCTCATTTATGTAACACCTTCTATATTATAAACAATATAATATAATTTTACCTAAGTATTTTACTTATAACTAAAATAACTTTATATTATTTTTATAATATATCCACACATTTAATTTTTTCATGGCACACAATTTGTTTAATCATACTCAACATGAACATATTTTAAATATAAAAATATAAAAATATTATTTTCTAATATTTATTTGAAATAATAAAAATAGTTTTGTTTAACAATTGATAAATTTTTTTTATAGTTAATAAAAAATTTAGAAATAGTTTCAAAGATATTTGTGTTTTAAGTTTGTTAAAACTTTGTCTGTTAATATTATTTATTTGAAAGTATTAATCTAACGTTTCATTGGCTAAATGTAAGTATTTTATTTATTGGATTAATGGGTATGACTTGGCTGATAAATGAATGAGCTTTGATTTTATAATTTTTATTAAAAATATTTCACTAAGCATGGTTAAGAACGTGAATTTTAGATATATTTTTTCATGATAATGTTACCGACAAATTTAATAATGCTACTTATATATCGTGAAAATTAATGTTAAGAAAAAATTAAATGTACGAATATATTATAAAAATAAAAAATAAAAAATTATTAAGTTATTCTAATTATAAATAAAACACCTGAGCAAAAGTATATTAAATAGCATATAAATATAGAAAGTGTTGCATAAATAATAGAATTTATAATGTCAAGGGCATAATAGATTTTTCAGATGAAAGGTTTGTAAAATCTAATCAAAATGACTATTGTGATAACTAGAGTATAATAAAATAATTTTATTTTAAAAAATAACTTTTAAATAATAACTAAAAAATTAAATAACTTTTAAATAACAAAAAAAAAAGTGATTTTTGTATGTGAATACAAAGTTTGAATCACTCTACTCCTTATTTCATTTTTAATGTGTGACATTTTGTACATCATTACTACTGGTTTTATCGTCCTGTCGACAATTTCATGGAAAGAGATGTTAGAGTATCCAATCCCCCAGGACCTTTTTGGCTATCCTATCTCGAGCTGTGAGTTATCATTGGTAATGACTGTATTTAATTTTTACTGTCAAAAATCTTTTGGAATCCGTTCCTTAATGACCTACTATAAATTACCTAATTTACATAGATAAACTAGTTCTCTTAAATTAATTACATAGATAAACTAGTTCTCCTAAAATAAGATAGTAACATCAATAATAAAGAATCATGACTAAAATAATATAAAAATAGCCCTAGTACTACAAACATTTCAATTAATAGTGGAATAAATTTTATAATAAAGTATTAGAATTAACTATCACATATAAAAGCCGAATTAAACCAAATGACCCCGTAGAGTTTTAGATTTCTCCTACTCCTGACCCCGTAGAGTTTTAGATTTCTCCTACTCCTACAGTCTTATCTTAGTGCCAAAGAATAGTAGTGTAAGCCGAATGTATCTTGAATGGTGTCAATATTTAAAAAAAATAAAAATAAAATTACTATAATGACAAATAGTGTCAATACTTTTTATTTATAATACTGGAATATTTATATTTCACTTATTATTTATACATACGTATTTATTAAAAAATCGACAAGATAGTGTTGTGTGACATTGTTTGGACTTGGAGCAATGTGTAGCCAAACTTTCAACATCTATAATTTAATTTAGTTTTGCATCGCATATAATAACTTAGGGGTCGTTTGGTAGACTGTACTAAGTAAAATAATCCTTTTATAAAAATTTAATCTGTTCAATACAATATTTGGTTGCTCAATTCAATTTATGTATACCTAATACATGGATTACTTATACCTCATAGGAAGGTTTAGTTAATACCAAGGAAACCAAGGGATTACTAATCCCGACATTAACTATACCTGGATAAGACCCTAAAATTACTAAACCGCCCCTCAAACCCTTTTCCTAAATTTCTTTATATATAGGAAGAAGAATATTCGAGGGTATAATTATAAAGAAGATTTTGTACAGTTTTAAACCAAACACAAGCTTAGATTATACATTGCATAGCTAATTTTTAATACAATAAACCAAAAACTTGATAAACAATAATCCCAGCACTACAATCCCTGCATTACTAATACCTGCATTACTAATTCCTACATTATTAATCCCTGCATTACTTATGCGCGTACCAAACGACCCCTTAAAGAGTAAGCACTCCTTTCCACCACATATCTCAGTGATAATTAGCATGAACGGTTAACTATTCTTTTGTTGCCATCTTGCTACTTGGTTGCTTTATATCTCAATTGTTTCTTGAGTCGAGGGTCTATCAGAAACTACCTTTCTATTTTTATAAGGAAGGGGTAAGGTATATGTACATACTACCCTTCCTAGACGTCATTTATGGAATTATACTGAGTTTATTGTTATTGTTTTATTAATTAACGTGTTTGGATTGATTTATGTTAAGTGTTTATTGACTTTTAGAGAGTTATTTTTGTTTTGGCATGAAAAGTACAAAAATAAGTCAAAAATAAGAAGTTGGGTATTATCAAGTTATGACTATTGAGTTTTCGCTTATATAAATAATTTTTTAAAAGTAAATTCAAACACTCTCTAATACTGTATTATAAAAAATGACATAAATACGATTCATATTTTGTCACAGAATTAATATCCTTTTATCTTGTAACCAAACGACCCCTATGTATTTCATTATGTTGATGGGAAGACTTGAAAACTTTTTAGGAGTTGTGAAGGTTCTCGGCCAACAAGTAGATTAATTAGTAGCTAAAGTCAAACGCACGAAGACGACTCACTCCTCGAGACGAGAAAGAAAGCCAGGAAGAAGAAAACAATAGTTTCCATCATTTCAGCCAACAGCTACCCCTATACGTTGCCAGAAAAAGGTACCTATTTCTACTGTCTCTGGTCAGAAACTTGAAAACCCCTCTGGACCCCCTCCTCCTTTGTATCATCTTTCGACTCATCTCTCTTCATTCCATAATCATAAAGTAATATACTAGTACTAGTATTAAACTATGATTTGCCACGAGAAGTCTTCAAGCAACAATAAAATTATTTTCCTGTAATTTATAAGTCACGAATTTAAATTGTAAAAGCAGGCACTAATATATGCATAGGGTAGTCTATCGGCATAACACCTTAAGTGCTCGTTTGGTACGAGTGATAAGAATAATTAATCTTGAAATAAAATTTTAGATGACTTTATATTTCACAATTTAATTGGGATAAAATCACGATATAACTAATATCGAGATTAATTATCCCGCGAATGTAGTATTATTTTTATCCCCATGAGAGGGTGGAATAACAATTTCGGATAACTAATCCCGAGATAATTAATCCTGCGATAACTTATTTCCCAACTAAATGACTCTTTGAGAAACAAGTTATCACATGATTAATAATCCCGGAATAGTTTCTCTCACCTTCCCATGGGACTAAAAAAATTACTATAATTCCAGGATAACTAACACGTGATTAGTTATACCATAATATTATCTTAAACAAACGTGAAATAAATTCATCTTTAATTTAAATTTCGAGATAAATTATCTCTTATCTTTCGTGTCAAATGAGTCCTAAGGGTCAACTCTTTCTCGAATTGCGATATGCTTTGTAAGTCGAGCTGCCTTTTTAATTAAACTATGGTTTTCAAAATCAATATTGCAATCTCAGTTCCATAATACACAAAAAAATTTCTAGCTAGACGTAGAGCCGCAATAATAATTGACGAGTTTAGAAAAAAAAAAGGTGGATAGGGGGGAAAGAGGAAAAGATAGCTCATGTTAGTAGTACAAATATTTTGCGATTAAATCTTCAACAACTTCAGTACTTTATGTCGTCAATAAATTCCATTCTCTTCAGCCTCTTTCTCATTGGCAATACTGAAATTGCATATAATTCCAAAAGGCAAGCAGTCAAGTGGTTATAAACAATTAGTATAGCAAATAGTATAGTAAGCTAAGCAAGCCCTAGGAGGTCGTGTTGTGCTGGGTTTTAAGGGAGAAATTAAAATGGTGGAAAATAGTGGAGGTGGAAATGAGACGAACCACAGAATCCCAATGCTTCTCTCTGTCTAAATCCTTTCGCCGTTTTATGCTTGGATCATCTCCTTAGCAACGTTTCTACTGGTTTGCTTTTATTAAGCCGAGCCTGGATCTCAGTATAATGAAGAAGAAAAATCAACAGCGTTTGACAAATACCTATCTCTCTCCTATTATATCTGTATATCGTTATGGCAAAGGCTTTACCTCCGAACGGTGACAACTGTGGCAATACAAGTGCAAACGTCGGCGGCAGCAGTGACAAGGAGAACAGCAAAATGGTGAGAAAGAGGGCGGCGTCCGACATGGAAATCCAGAGCGGTGCCGGCGAAGAGAATAGGTATCTTCGCCGGCCTGTAACAATAGGCGGGTCACATTCCCAGTTAGGTGATTTTAGGGCTTGTGGAACTAGTAATCTTGGTCCCGTCTCTAACTACTCCACTATGCAAATGTTACCTTCTTCCACAAACGTGTGTGGCGTGACGTCAAAAGGGGCTGATTTCACTGGTTTTTCTAATTCTATCCCAAACCTAATTAATTATACCGACGCCATAACTTCATCTCATCATATTCAGCCACAAAACCAGAACAACAACAACAACCAATCTCCATCTGTTTGTGTTTTCTCCGGTTTGCCCCTCTTCCCTCCAGATAGAAGCCGTCAAAACGGCAGCGTACAACTCCAGCAACAACCTGCAACTGCATCAGCAGCAGCGATAAGGTTTGATTCGATGGAGGAAAGTGCCACGTCAGCAACGGCATGGATTGATGGTGTAATAAAGGATTTAATCAACAGCTCAGCTCAAGTGTCCGTACCTCAGCTGATTCAGAATGTAAGGGAAATAATCCACCCTTGTAATCCATATCTCGCGTCCCTACTGGAATACAGGCTTCGCTCTCTCAGTAGTAATAATAATAACAATAATAATAGTGCTAGCGCTGATATTCATACTGATGCGGCCATGGAATTCTGGAGAAGAAAGGAAGGAGGGCTGCCGCAGCTTGCAAGTTTACAACAAGGCCAAAATATAAATCCCAATTTATTGCAACACAACAATATATTGTCCCTTCCGGATTCATCAAATAACCACTACTTAAACTGGGATATAGCTGCTCCGGTTGTGGCCTCTTTAAACCACCAGCAGCAGCTCGGAAACAATAATAATACCAATGCGACGGCAGATCTTTCTTTTGTTTCGTCTCCTCCAATTCTTCCTCCTCAAATGCAGCAGCAAGAGTCTTCTCACTCTCAGCAACAGGCCGCAGTAGACTTGGAACAACAAAAGCAACAGCAATCTTCTAGTACATCTCTATCTCCAACATCAGCTACTGACAGTGCCAAAACGAAAACTACAACACCTGTAGTTCCTGTCAATACATACAGAGAGAGAAAGGAAGAAGAGCGACAACAGAAGAGGGATGAAGACGGACTCCATATCTTAACCTTACTCTTGCAATGTGCTGAAGCAGTATCAGCTGATAATTTGGAGGAAGCAAATAAAATGCTACTGGAAGTTTCCGAACTCTCAACGCCCTTTGGTACATCCGCACAGCGCGTCGCTGCATATTTCTCAGAGGCAATATCAGCAAGGCTATTAAATTCATGCTTAGGAATATATGCAGCGCTACCAGTAAGCAGCGTCCCCATACTTTACACCCAGAAAATGGCGTCCGCTTTCCAGGTGTTTAACGGGATCAGCCCATTCATTAAATTCTCTCATTTCACAGCCAATCAAGCTATTCAAGAAGCTTTCGAGAGAGAAGACCGGGTTCATATAATAGACCTTGATATAATGCAAGGTCTTCAATGGCCCGGTCTCTTTCATATATTGGCTTCCAGGCCCGGTGGGCCTCCATCTGTTCGTCTCACCGGGCTTGGAACTTCAATGGATGCTCTTGAAGCTACGGGCAAACGATTGTCCGATTTTGCTGAGAGATTAGGACTTCCTTTCGAGTTTTTACCTGTAGCCGATAAAGTTGGGAACTTAGACCCTGAGAAATTGAATGTGAGTAAAAGAGAAGCTGTTGCCGTTCATTGGTTGCAACATTCTCTCTACGATGTCACTGGCAGCGACTCTAATACTCTCTCCCTCTTGCAAAGGTACTATTACTCCCTCTACACCTTTTTTTAATCTTGATTCAAGAAGAATGACATAGAAAAGGTTGGAGAGAATCAACACTTTATGAAATTCTTTCTATACCTTCTATATTTGGAAAATTTTAATTTTAAACTTTTCATTACCTTTAACAGCATAATTTTGTAGCCATAGAAATGCTTTGACATTCATGTTTAATATTAGTACTAGATAGTACCTATCTATATGCAATTAAAAGTTTAAATTATAGAACCAACATGTGGTTTAACGCAATGAAAAACGAATCTTCATGTGGATATTGGTGACTTGGCCTACTACTTAGCAAAATTTCACCGGAAATTAAATAAGACTTCTTAAAAACCTCTAATACCAATATTGTAAAAATCTATGATAATTAAAAGAAAAATGATGCATTGCACCAATTACTAGTACAGTAGTATTTATATTTCCTATGTATATAACGTAAAGACCTTTCTCTTTCACTGCTGGTGATTCCATTTCTCAATAAAGCAGAAAACCGAAGAAGGAAAAAAGAGAAGAAAAAGGCCAATTACTTTGGCAGCAAAAGCTGTCTTCTATGTCAATGCACCTATTTGACTCGGGTGTATTACTCAATCCTTCGTGCCTAATTAGTTTTTCTTGAATCTTCTTCTTTTTTTACTTGCTTTCTTAGAAAAAAAAGTCTAAATATGTAAAATTCTGATGCAGCGCGATCCAAAAGAATAGAAACGATAGAGAGAAATAGGTTATTTACCACATGACATGAACTATTTTTACCATATGTAAATATCTGGAGTAAGTGGATTTTCCTTGAGCAGAGGGCTATTGAAAACAACCTCTATCTCCATAAGGGTAGGAGTAACGCCTGCGTTAACACAATGACATGTAGAACTTTTTGCTAGCGGTGTCACATTTAAAGAAGGGAACAAATAGTTTAATTACTATATAATGCATTTTCTCCTTAGTCAAGTTAAATTGGGCGTTAGCCCCCTGATTATAAGAAATTTCTGTTTATAGGAGGTCAGGGTTGGTAAAAACTTTTGGCGAAGCAGTGTCATGTTACACCGCTTCATTATACATGCACTCACCCATGCGTATACACTCTCCTCCCCGTACTCCCACTATGCGCAATTACACTGGATATTTATCTGGAGTATGTGGATTTGGTTTAAATGTGCATGCTTTAAATTCAGGTTGGCTCCGAAGGTGGTGACAGTAGTGGAGCAGGACCTGAGCCACGCGGGTTCATTCTTAGGGAGGTTTGTGGAGGCAATACATTACTACTCAGCTCTATTCGACTCGCTAGGCGCCTGCTACGGGGAAGAGAGCGAAGAGAGACACGTCGTGGAGCAACAGCTTTTGTCCAAGGAGATTCGGAACGTGTTAGCCGTAGGTGGTCCGTCGAGAAGTGGGGAAGTAAAGTTCAACAACTGGAGAGAAAAGCTACAACAATCTGGCTTTAGGTCCATATCTCTTGCCGGCAATGCTGCAGCCCAAGCTACTCTTTTGCTAGGAATGTTTCCTTCCCATGGATACACTTTGGTTGAGGATAATGGCACTCTCAAGCTTGGTTGGAAAGATCTATGCTTGTTTACTGCTTCTGCATGGAGGCCTAATTCTTTCCATACTAGCCCCGCTTCGCGTCATTTTTCTCGTTCTAATATGGATTAGAAATACTCGGGCCAGTGAGTTTCAGATATTGAATGGTTAAATAAAAAAAATTCCTGCCTAGTTATCGCGGTGACCTCACTCTTTCTTCTCTTAATTTGTAGTGTAGTTTACAACTCATCCTTTCATGTCATATTGTATGTTGTATATGCAAAGGTGGCTTGTTAACTCTTATTTTTTGCGGTAATCATTAATTATGTTGCTTCCTTTTCTCAAGTTTATTGTTCTATTTATTTCTCTCTAGCTAATTTTTAATATCTTGAAGAGGGAAAGTTGTGCTTTTGATCACTTAATGTTTGAAAAATTGTAACTTTAATGTCGTAATATTATAGAGAATTCATATTGCTTATCTCCAACTAGTTTGAAATTGATATTAGGCGATTGCTTGTTTATCTAATTGGTTATGTACATTTAACCCGTTATTAGTGAATTCTTTCAATCGATCCACTAATAAATTCTGCAAATTAAATGAAGTTTTTAAGTGTTAAAGCATGCGAATGTTCATTGTTTGTGCTAAGAGAAAGTTAACCTATACTTGTATTTCTTGAGGTTAAAGTCTGAAGTTTGTAGAAACTTGTCAGCCGAGAGATGGTAAGTGCACAATTATCTTAATCAAAAATTAAATGTGCTTAGTCAAAGATAGATCACAATTAAATTTCGTACTGATTGAGGGATCAAAAGCAATAATTATCCGTTTCAGAAATTGAATGGCTGTTTGTCTCCATGTCTATACATTTTTCTTTCCTCCAAATTTGGTAAATTGATTTAAGATACCAATGTGGTGAAGTTGGTAAGTGAACTTAAAAAGGAAATCAAAATTTGAAGAGCAAGGCTTGAAAAGAGACTAAAGCTCGAGATGTTTATACTAGACGTTAATAGGATGTTTGGATTAGCTTTAAGCTGCTCAAATCGGCTTTTCAAGTCCTTTCAAGCTTTTTTTTTAGTGTTTAGTAAAGTTAAAGAGTGCTTAAAATAAATTTAAAATTATTTTAAACAAGCCAAAAATAATAAGCTGTGCAATCTCAACTTATTGTTTTTTGGCTTAAAAGCTATTTCCACTAAAAAAAATTACTTTTTAAGCCAATCCAAACGGGCTCTAAGTCGATGAAAAGTTTTTCCTTCTGATAATTAATAAGACATAAGCACTACTCCGTATTACTTACTCCCTCCGGTCCAAACTAAGTGACCATTTTATCTTTTTATTTTGGTCCAAAATAAGTGTCCATTTACATAATCAAGAAGGAATTTATTTTATTTTTTTAAAATTTGCCCTTATTTACGTATTTGTAAGGTTAATTTAGTGAATACATCTTTTTTTCTCTAAGAGTTCGTATTTTTTTAATGAGTGTGTCAAAGGTAAAATGGTTACTTATTGTGCACCGGAGGAAGTATTAAAGTAAATAAATGCCAAGAGACAATAAGAATTATAACTTGACAGGAAATTAGAAGAGAAAAAAACAATTTAATACTTCTTCCATTTCAACTTAAGTGTCTTAGTTTGACTAGGTACGAAGTTTAAAAAAATACGAACTTATAAATTCTATGGTGCTAAATTAAAAATGTATATTATGTATCAAAATGACTTTGAAATTTTGTTGTCACAAACATGTCATGTAAAATATTAAAATTAGAAAGTTACCAAAAAAGAGATAATTTTTTTTACATAGACTAAAAAAGAAGTAGAACAAAAACTCCTATGAATAGAATGTGGAAAGGACTCTAGGGGCAGTCGTGCAGTACTGTCCCGTGTAAGGCTGGCTAATGGTCTGTTTCCACCGGACCGGATCGGATTCGGGCCGGAAATTAGTTCGGACTGATGGAAATCGGACTATTAGCGGTTGTGCGAATTCGGTTTTCGTAGCGGGACGGTTCGTCTTTTAAAAATCGGACGGACCGGTACAAAAATGGATAGGTACTGGCCGGACCGAGCCTGACTGGACTGGACCGGTCCAAAAAAAAAAAGAAGAGATACATTCTATCCGTTAACTAGCCGTTGGCAACGGCTCTTTTGACCTCCTAGCCGTTGTCTAACGGCTAAAAACGTCCACTTTCAACCCATAACCATCCCTAACTATTTTTTCCTATAAATACCCCATTATTTCATTATATTTTTCACACAAATCATCCAATTCTCTCTAAATCTCTCAAATTCTTGATAATATTGCTATTTTGCTATTTTGGCTATTTGCTAAAATTATACAATTTGGCTACTTTATCAAGTTTTAATTGGAGTTGCTATCAAAGTTATATTTGGTTATTTAGTGAAGTTTTCGATTATCAAGTATTGGGTAAATTGGAGGCGCTACTTGGTTGAGATATCAATTTGGCTATTTGTTGAAGTTTTTCGATTATCAAGTATTCAACTTATTAATTGAAATGAAGGTTCAGCTTCAACTTCACCGCAATTACATGGTTATATTTGGTTGGTCGTTCCTACTTCCTACTCTTTTATAATTTTTTGTTATATATTTATTTTATTTGCTATAATTATGTCTCAAAGAGGTTCAATTGAAACTAGTAGTGGGGGGCGGGCATGTGATCGTGGGGGAAATAGGTGTAAAGGAATTGATGGTAGTTTTAGTCAGCACATAGATGATTCTCGATATTATCATGATGTTAGCGTTAATAATCCACTTGATAATGATATGTTAGAAGCACAATATGACTATCAAATTGGGGTTAATTTAGAAGAACCACATAAATTTCAAGCTAGTCCACCTGAAGTTCAGTCTGACTTGCCTCTTGTACCTCCTACTAGAGTCCCGGTTAAACGTAAGGACAGATCTGAGGTGTAGGCATTTGTGAAAAGGAAAGTTGAAAGTCAGATGGCCGTATGTGGGCTTTGTGGAATGGAGTGAGTTTTTAAAACTGGGGTTAATGACGGTGGGACGGGTAAAATTAGGACCCACTTAAAAAATAAACATCCTAAGGAATGGTCAATGCGGGCTGGGGGTATATATGTAGGAACCAAACATGGGAGAGTAGCGCATGATGAATCCTCGGGTACCCAAACAAAAATTAACCAAACAACAGGAGGGCTTCTTACTTATGATAAACAAAGGGATAGGGAAATATTTCTAAACTAGTTGTGGTAGAGAGTTTACCTTATAGTTTTCCTTCTTCTACTGGTTTTGTTCGTTATATTCGGGCTACATATAATCCCTATTTTAAAGGTTTTCCAAGAACTACTGTTAAAAATGATATTGTTAAATTTAAGAACGAATATAGAGATTATTTGCGATATTTATTTGATAACTTTGACACTAGAGTACGCCTTACTACGGATATGGGTCGTTCTACTAATAATTGTGATTATATTACAGTTACTGTTCATTGGATAGATCCTGATTGGGTATTTCAAAAACGTATTATTGCTTATAAAGTTGTTGATGAACCACACACGGGTAATTATATTTCTAAAAAAGTTTCATTAATTTGTCGTACGTATTGTTTAACTGACAAAATTTCTTGTATTACGGTAGATAATGCTACAAACAACACAGAAGCACTTAGGAACTTGAGACCTATTTTGAACCCCCCTTTTGAGGAATTTTTTCAAGTTAGATGTGTATGTCATATTTACAAAAACTAGTTTTTAAATTAGTTCAAATTTAATTTTAAAAAATTAATTCAAAGTTTGAACTTATCAAATTAATTCAAAAGTTTGAACTTGTCAAATTGATTCAAGGTTTGAATCTAATTTCAAATTTTGAAACTAATTCAAAGTTTGAAAAAAAATTACAAGTTTTTTAATTCTACGTTTGAACTTTGAAATAAACTAAACATTCCAAAAATATATGCAAAGTTAGTAATATTTTGTTGTTATATTTTCATAAACTTAAAATTATCCATCACTTTAAATGAAAGACAAAAAAAAAAAAACGACCGGACTGGACTGGACCGCGGCCGGAAAAAGCGACCTCACGGTAGCCGGTGCCGGTCTTGGCCCGGCTTTCATTCTTTTCGACCAGTGACACGGACCAGTGACACCGGTCAATTCCGGTGTCACTGCTAGCCGGCGAACGGACCAGATCGGAACCGGCAAAAAAACCAGTCCCGGACCGAACCGGGCCGCTGGCCAGGCTTAACTCCCTGCCGTGCATAACCAAGTATCCATGGCTTTGCTCACTGAAAAGTTACGTTCAAAAAAAATAAAATAATAATAAAGAAGATCTTTCTTGGCCCATCAAGTTATTTTATTTTCAACAAAGTCGTATAAACCATCCATTTAAAACAAAAATAAGGGCAAGAGATTTCTCGTAAAGTTAGAATATGCAATTGACTTTTCGAGACAAATTTAAGGGATAATTTACGTATTTTTTACGTGAAAGTTACCATTTGCAAATAAATATGTATCTTCAAATATGTGAAAAAGAGCATAAATTTTTAAAAACTAAGGGCAAACGACAGGGAATGCCAATGTGATTAAACAAAGGAAGAACATAAAAGAATAGAAGGAAACGGAAAGTAGAAAATAATTTAGGGAGGATAGTTCACACCAATATAAGGAAGGAAATGTTAGAACTCAATACATTTTGCATTACACAACCTTCAATTCTCTATTACATGGATGACCAAAAATGATAATTCTATTGTCTGGAAGATTTATTCATGCTTTGAAGAATAACAATATACGATAATCCTATAGCCTTGGAGAGAAGTCAAAAGAAAACTAAAGTGGGGTTTGATGTCTAGGGTTCTAGTGAGATGGATGAGATCCTTCACAAAAATTCTTGATAGGAGGCGCTCGCCGCTTCAATGGGTCGTAGTGACGCTAATTCGAATTAATCCGAAGATATTAAGATCCTCTAAAAAGTTGGAACTGCTGTAGCAAATTCGAGAAGCTCCTTGTCCTTTTCAAAAACAGACATTACTTTTGCACTTAGTGATACAAATGCATCTACTCCTCCACTTAGGTTACCAACCAAGAAAATTACCTTATTATGTAAACCATTTGCTATGTTCACTTTTGCAGGTTTCCCCCAACCAAAATCAATTTCATGTACTGGAAATTTCACTAAGCTACTAAAATTGCACATATTATTTTGAACTTTTGAGAAACTTTTTTCTTCTGTTGCGAGTTCCAACAACTTCTTAAGAAATAGATTATCTTCAAGATTATCTCGATCACAAACTCGTTGCTTTTCCTTTCTCATCTCTGTAACTATATTTGCTAATGTCATGTACTTCTCAGCGGCTATGGATATATAAGTGGACGTCAGAACGTTTCCAATAGTATTTGGTGGTAAATCTATTTGATGTCGCAAGTCAAAAGATTGCGACATGATCCATGGTTGAAATGATTTACCGTAGTTAACTACTTTCACTGCAGCAACAATACACTTAAATATAAGTGCACTGACAACTTCATTGCGTGTCGGATTTTGAACGTTTGATGTAGCAGCTACTAATGCCTTGAGTTTGTTAAGTTTCTGGATTGGAAAAATGAACTTTCTTTGAATGCAATCTTCTTTGTTTGATGTACAAACAGGAGATAAAAAAGGGGTACCAGTACTAGGCGGAGGGAAAATGGATTCTTGGACATATTGTAAAACAGGTTTGGGCCCATTGGGCTCACGAGTTATCTTGGCCCAATCATGAAAAAAATTGTAACTACTATGTCCATCTCCAACTTTGTGAGATATACACAAGCTAATAGCAATTCCTCCACAATTGAAGTAACTTAGTTGAGCAACAAGTAAACCACGATTAGTACAATTTGACCAAGGTAAATCTCGTGGAAATACCATCTCTTCAATAACATTATTATGCTTTTGAAGTGCTTGAGATATAGGGATATTAATTTCTACACGTAAAAAATCAGCACCCACATCGTTACAATCGACGATAGCATTATCCTTAAGTCTTCCAGCGTATGGATAATATGATACAAGTAATTTGGATAATGAATTTTCAAGAAGATGAGATATTTGAGTTGGATGAATTGAAACAGAATCGAGTTGTTTTTTGGTGTAGAAAAAGGCAAAGGGAATGTAAATATTGCTGAAGGCTTGATCAAGAAGAGAGAGTTTGTGCCATCTTTGAGTAGAAGGAGTTGGAGAGGAGGGTTTAATGAGTTTTTCTGAAAGTACAGTAGAAGATGGCATCTTCATATTTCTTTGTGTTTTTGACACTTTATCAATTTGGTTTTGATTTGTGAGAAAGGAATGTGTTTTGCTACAAAATTATGTTACTGATATCTTACACCTTAAATAGGCTGCAATATTTAATAAAAGCAATGTGGGCAAGAGAAGGGGTTATTCTACTTTAAGTCTACCTTAGGCATATTTTGTTGAATATTCGACAGCCACATGAAAGCATTGGTTTCATTAACTTTTTTCATTGTTCACATAAATATCTTCAAACATGAACTACGGCCCCTCCCGAGTCCCAACCAAAATAATGCAAACATACTGTAATACACCTAATATACCTTAAATATTTTCGAAGTAGTGTTAAACTCGGAAAATGAGAACGTTAAGTACGTGGAGAAAAATATTTTTCTTTCCTAAATAGAAAAGTTATACCTAACACGATACATGTGCTCTTATAAAATCAGGTTGACAATCCTTCAATATGTTCGTTCCCAAACAACTACCAAGAGAAAGTGTGGTAAATTCAGTGGCGAAGTCAGAAATTTCCTCAAGGGTGTTCAAACTTAAAAGAAGTGAAAAAAATTTTCTGATAAAGGGTGTTCAGTTGTTATGTACCTCTAAAATCTCATATCTTATTTATATATTTAATATAACTTTTCGGCAAAGGATGGTCAATTGACACATGTAGCTTCGCCCGCGGTGGTAATATTAATTCATTAAGTATTCATATTCAATAATTAAGTATTCATTATTGAATACTATATTACTCCTTTGGTTTTTATTTACTTGTCACATTTTCCTTTTCGAAAGTTAATTTATCTAAACTTTGAAGCTAAATAGGATTATATTATCTTAATATTTTAAAATTAAAATTAAAATATTTAAAAATTATACGAAAATATTATAATTTACAATTCTTCACATATTATATAGTTAAAACATACATATTAGAGTACTGATCAAATTTTCGAAAAGCGGTGATAACTAAATGGGAAGCGAGAGAGTAAAACTTTTGAGTAGTTGTTAGCGTTATAAGGTAATGCTACTTAATTAACATGCATTCTAGAAGGACCTACCGCCGCCACACTAAGCTTATGCCTAGTAGAATATTTTCATGTGGTAGCCCTTAAATTCAGTTCAGTAAGTGAATGACAAATCTAAACCAATATCAACTTTAGAGTAACCTAGTCAATGATTTATACTGCTGCTAAAGATATGAAATAGGGGGATGAATGATAATGATTTTTCCAGAAAATTTGGGAGAAAAAGAAGGAAATCATGTTAGGCAACATGAGGAGAGAGATCGAAGCAAACCATAGTTAAATTCTTTTATAGTTAATGACTTAATTGATCAAATTTATATGTCAATGCAACTTTCTACTCTCTTAATCTCAAATTATCTGTCATATTTCTTTTTTACACGATCCTTAGAAACATTAATTAGAATGGATTTTTGACTATTTTATTCGTAATTATATCTTAAAATATAATCTATCTTCCTTGAATATTTATTCTATTTATGTGCCATCTTCATTTTCAAGAAAAATTACTACTAAGGGTAAAATGAGAAAAAACTAAATAATTTTTATCTTGAACTTCTAAAATGACAAATAATTTGAGATAACTATTTTTAGAAAATGAAGAGATCTTGCACTGGAGGGGAGCCAAATCTCAGTATTATATTTAAGATTTCCATAATCAACACAAGTATCTATAAGTAAATTAACAATAATAAAAATATTTAATATAAATAAGTTAGTTGTAATAGAGATGAATTCTGGAAATGGTCACCCTAGAAAGAAAATAGGAGAAGCAACAAATAAATCAAATACTTTAGAAGCCAAATACACTGCCATAACATTTTTAGGGCCTACACATTTGTTGAACCAAATGGGGCGGAGGGAGAGCAGGAGCTATGGGTTCGGCCGGACTCAGTGGTTTTGGTGCAAATTATGTATTTGTCGTAAAACGTTTATTGAATATTATAAATTATTAATTTAGAACCTAATAATTTAAAGAATTTAAAATTTCGAACCTATAGACTTTAAATCCTGACTTCGCCTCTAGAATTAATGACTAAAAATTGACAAGCAATCAAGAGACACACATAAACCGCCTTAAACCCCACCACCAAAATCCCCTGTTCACATCAAAGCTTCGAAATCTTCTAGCTCTCTCCATTCAATTTTTGAAGGATTGTTTCGAACCACATGGCAAGGTCAAAGATATAGTAAAGTTAGATTAATCACCAGTTACAGATCGAGAGATCTGCATTAATATTTAAGTGCGGAATCGATCTATAACTTATACTATAAATATAGATTTTATGATATGGTATGTGAAGGTTGTCGGACGTACAAGTTCAATGCCTAAAAATCATACGTGCCAATATATATTGGATTATAGTTAGTGCCATTTTGAATGATATTATGTTGTACCATTCAACAGGGTAGAAATGTTTGCTATTATATCTCTAGTTGAAACTAAACGATATTATGGTGAGACGACATATACCGATCAGGAGGATGATCAGATATTTAGGAGGATGATAAAATATTATAATATATATGTTTGACTAAAAAGTATGAATTTTGATTTAAATAAATTAAATTTATATAATTAGGGGTTAAACTTCGTTAATAATAATATCTTTAGATGAAACTTTCAGGGGTACAATAAACAATAGATGGGTTCGGTTGATGACAGCATGCAATACCTGCCCAAATAAGTATGAGCAATAATGTAGCATTCAATAGCATTGAATAACAATAAATAACATTTAAGTAAATAAGATGAATGATTCGCCCAATAAAGAACGAAATAGATGGATGTTCCTCCTGACAATGATGAATGACAGACAATCTTTGAATATTTGAGTTATTCTCGGATCTGATGGAAAAGTATGGAATAATATATATAAGAATCTTAGTGAAAATGTGGTTGTCAAAGTATGTTCTTACGAATGAATATCACATGCCCTTATCATTGTCAATCTTTTCTATTTATATGGGATATGTTCCTATAATACCCTAATAATACAAGCGCGGGGAATATCCAATAGAATATTCCCTTTCAACATCCTATCTTGAAAACAAGTCGTTACAGCTCTATCTACGATGTTCGACCTCGACTCTTATTGACATCTCGATCACGATTCTCGTCGAGTCTTCGACTATGGATCTTGCTGCTTCTTGGCTCATCTCGACTAACAACGACCCGAGAATTTTTTCTTTAATTAGTATTATTTTATCTTAAATATTTTAAGGGCAGATTTTGACTGATACAATATACATGGACAAACCATGTTAGAGTCTTGAGGAAGCGCCCTAAAGTTAAGAATATACGAACAACATTAGATTCCAATAAATAATTCTCAAATAATTTATCACGTGTTAATTACTACTTTGGAAATTTACTGATTTACATTAGAAATATAATTTTAATGTTAAAGAACATATTCTTTTAAAATACTTATCTCACCTTTTAATGGGAGCTCGATGAGATTTACTAGGTGTTTTTATACTCACCACACTTATCTTTGTGACAATATAAAATATATGAGTGGTTGAATGAAGAAGTCTTTCTTTTCCTCTGCTTTTGAAAAAAATTAAAGTCTTTTCACACTAATAAAAGGAAACTCCGTACAGACATCATATGATGTCATTCATCGCTTTACTCTCACGTTATGGTTAAGATGAGAAATTTAATCGTGTCAATTGGTTTTGTGGCTCTTTATAAACTTATTTTTAGTTTTATGATTATATCTTTGTTTTTTAATGTATGAGAGATTACTTTTACACGTAAAAAATCCGTCTTTTACACATAAAAGATCTAAAAATATCACTTTCTTAATTTTAAAATTATAAAGGGACATAATATATAAATAGCATAGAAGGTTTACGTACGTTGGGACAAATAATTTCTTTCCTCACTAAGAAAGTTATACCAGACTTACACGATACATGTGTCTTGTGAAATTAGGTCGACAACCATTTATAGGTACTCATTGTTTGAAAATATAACAATAATGAGTAATTGTTGTTATTATAAAGTAATGCTACTTAACTAACATGCTCTTTTGGTTTAACTGGGAATAGACAAGGATATTTCAGGGATGAGATATCCCTTTTGATTAGCTATTTCATATAGTCAATACCATCATTTTTACATAAAATTTATGTCCGTACTTGATAATACTAATAACCAAATATGAAATAAATATAGTTTTAAATTATTTTTGAAATTAATACTCTTATGTCGGTAACCAAACGACCCGAAAGTAACTTCCTTGAAATCAAGACCTACCACCGCCAACTAAAGCTTAATGGCCAGAGCCTATATCGCTGGACTCACTCTAGAAAGGAGAAACAAAGAGCAGCAAGAAACAGGACAACTACTCTAGAAAACAGAAACAAGTAAGAAACAAGTCAAATACTCTAGAAAGCCCAAGTACACGGCAATTACATATTTAGGGCCTACACATTGTTCAATCAATGACTAAAAATTTACAAAGCAATCAAGACACTCCGACACTTTAAAAACACATCGCACGCTGAAAGATAAGCCAGTAAAATTCTCTGTCGGAGATTGACAATCAGTAGAATATCTTAGTCAATATTTAGATGTGAAATCGAGGGATGTCGAGATACTAATTCTTTAAAAGTAATTTCCCTTAAATGATGTATGTATTAAGTGTAAACATAAACTTTAATTCATATAAGGATTTTGAACATGATAATCTTACATGTAATTGATACAGAAAACATAGTTGAAGTGAAAGTTATTATCACAAAGCGGAAGCGTTAATTGGAATTGGTTTCTCGCCTCACTTTCGTTGCCGTGACCTTTAGTGGGGAGATGACCAATTTATAGAGTAATTGACTTAATCTGGTACGTCCATCAAGTAACCAATCGGACGGACGAGATTTATCTTTCATTAAATATTAATTATGAGCCTTAAGTTTATTGGGTCAAAAAAATAATTAGAAAAAATCTAACATTCTCTCACTTGGTTCAATAAACACATATAATATTTAATAATATACTTCGTTAGTTGCGCATAAACAAATCTCTTCTATAATGTCCATCATGCATACCATAATACCGAAAACTGCTAAATGTGAGTTATGGCGGTTATACATATAATTTTGTCTATATACTCCCTTCCATATACAACAATATTAGCAACTTATCATATGAGGTCCATAAGCTATAAAATATTATGATCCACAATAATGTCTCATTGAGACTTATCCTGTAATATTTCAAAACAATAATGTGACCATTACGAGAAACAGGATATTATTATTATCTATCAAAAACATATAAATGAGTTCAGAGTGTCAAAACATCATAAATGCATCAGTCTTAAATACAACCAAGATCCATTCTATATACATATTCTTTAAATATCTTTGGCTGTAAACCTTTCGTTAACGGATCTGCAATCATGAGATCAGTTCTAATATGCTTAAGTGATACTCTTTGTTTGTAAACTTCCTCCTTGACGGTAAAGTACTTTAATTTCATATATTTGGCACATTTGAAGTACTTATCGTTCTTGGAGAAGAACTGCTGCAGAATTATCACAATAAATTTTCAGCGGCTTGGTAATGGTCGACAACCCCAAGTGCTGAAATAAAGTTTCACAGCATGAATTGTGGCTTAAAAACATGCCACAAATTCTGCTTCCATCGTGGATGTAACAATGACAGACTGTTTGGCACTCTTTGACGATATTGCTCCTTCAGCTAATAGGAATAAATAACCAAACAGGGACTTCCTAGTGTCAATACTTCCAGCAAAATCTGAATCCCAGTATCAACGACTTCCAAATGCTTGGATCTCCTATACATGAGCATGTAATCTTTTGTACCTTTCAGGTACCTCAAGACTTTCTTTGCAGCTTTCCAATGATTAATTCCTGGGTTACTCTGATATCTTCCTAGCATTCCGATCGCAAAACTAATATCTGATCTTGTGCAAGTTTGAGCATACATCAGACTACCAACAATAGAAGAGTAAGGAATTGATTCCATTTTCTTTCATTCTACATTATGCTTAAGGCATTGCATGAGACTGAATTGTCCCCTTTTTGAATTGGAACAATTCTTGCTGAACTATTATTCATGTTAAATTGTTTTAGAACTCTTTCGATATACGCTTTCTGAGACAGTCCCAATAATCTTTGTGATCTATCACGGAATATTTCTATTCCTATCACATAGGATGCCTCACCTATATCTTTCACTTCAAAATTCTTCGAGAGAAAATCTTTAGTCGCACGTAGTATGCCTAAATCATTAGCAACAAGTAGAATATCGTCAACATATATGACTAAAAATATAAACTTACTCCCATTGATCTTTTGGTATATACACCGGTCAACAGTATTTTTCACAAATCCAAAAGATGTTATAGTATCATTAAACTTTTTATACCATTGTCGTGAGGCTTGTTTGAGTCCATATATTGACTTCTTTAGTTTACACACCATTTGACCTTTTCGTTCAGTTTCGAAACCCTCTGGTTGGTTCATATAAACTTCCTCCTCGAGGTCTCCAATAAGAAAGGCAGTTTTGCACATCCATTTGGTGTAACTCTAAATCATAATGAGCCGCCACCAAAGCCATAATAATTCTTAACAAGTCTTTCTTTGAGATCGGTGAAAAGGTCTCTTTATAATCAATGCCTCCTTTCTGAGTATAACCCTTGGCAATAAGTCAAGCTTTATATCGTTCAATATTGGCATTTGAATTGCATTTGGGCTTAAGGACCCATCTACACCGGATTCTTTTAGAACATTCTGGCAGTTCAACGAGATCCAAGACTTTATTGTATTCCATGGATTTTAACTCTTCCTTAATAACATCTATCCATTTTTCAAACTCATTACTTTCTATGGCTTGTGAAAATAAAACCGGATCCTTATTAAGACTGATGTCAAAATCTAACTCTTGCAAATAAACCACATAATCATCTGAAATAGCCGATTTTCTTACTCTTTGAGATTTTTGTGAAGACCTGGCCAGTCGTCTCGTGGGTTACCACTCCGTCTTCTCCATTTTCTGTCTCATTATGTTCGTTATCTGTGTTTTACGTAACCAAGTTGAGTAATTGAGTTCTGAGTGAAATTGGTAAGAAATGAGACACTTAGTCTCTTTCAAGAAGGGTTAAATCGGAAAAGTCAACCGGATGTTGACCTATGAGTTAGGAGGCTCGGATGTGAATTCCGATGATTCGATTAGTTTCGGGAGATGAATTATGATTTAGGAGTGAAATCGGAATTTGTTTCGGAGATCCCGTGTAGAATTAGGCTTGAATTGGCGAAGTTAGAATTTTGGCGATTTCCGGTTGATAGGCGAGATTTTGATCCGAGGGTCGGAATGGAATTTCGAAAGTTGCTGTAGCTTCGATATGTAATTTATGACTTGTGTGTAAAATTTCAGGTCATTCGGACGTAGTTTTGGTTGGGTTTAGATCAAAAGAGCGATTTAGAAGATTTTGAAATCCTTAGGCTTGAATCCAACGCGAATTTGGTGTTGAGAGGTTGTTTTGGGCGTTTCGATGGTTGGAACAAGTTTGAATAATGTTATGGGATATGTTGGCATGTTTTGTTGAGTTTCCGGAGGCCTCGGGTGAGTTTTGGGTGGTTAAACGGACTATTTCATCGTTGGAAAGGAAAATCTGCATAAATGTTAGAAGTGCTACGCATGCTGTCCAAAATGCGAACATCATTTTGATTATGCTATGCAGCATTTTGATTATGCTACGCAGCAAAGTGTAGCATATTGCAATGTCAAAAATGCGACCAGAATGCGAACAACATTTTGATTATGCGACCAGAATGCTACGCAGCAAAGTGTAGCAGATTGCAATGTAAAAAATGCGACCTGAATGCGAACAACATTTTGATTATGCGACCAGAATGCTACGCAGCAAAGTGTAGAAGATTGCAATGTCAAAAATGCGACCAGAATGCGAACAACATTCTGATTATGCGACCAGAATGCGAACAACATTTTGAACACCTGAAAGTTTTATTGTTCCGATTTTTGACCTCTTTATGAATAGAAATAAGTGCCCATTTGCCATGCAAAACCCATTTTCATTATCCACAAAGAGAAACACCTCCAAACACCATAGAATCACAGCAAATCAACCTCAAAACTATATCCAAAGGAGATTTTCTTGGACAAATTCTTAAAAAGAGGGGATTTTGGCTATCTTGAATATAATTGGAGCTATAGAACTTGGATTGCAACTAATCTTGAAGGGATTTTTGGAAGATTTTCAAGGGAAACATCGGGGTAAGTGTTCCTAACTCAATTTTTGAGGAATTACCTCAGTTTATCACTATTTTTAGCAATTAATTGGTGATTTAAGTTGGGAAAAAATTGTGGAAAACCCTTAAGTTTAGATTTAAGATTTGGAGGTCGATCCGATGTCGGAATTCGATAAATTTTGTATGGTTGAACTCGTGAGAAGATAAGGAACTCGTTGGGATGGAAATTACTGAATTTCGAGAAGTGGGCCCGGGGGCTCGGGTTTTGCTAATTTCGGGATTTCTTTAATTTTGACTGTTTTCGCTTGGGCTTTGTTCCCTCAACATATTGTGACATAATTATTCTGAATTTGGATAGATTCGACGCACGTGGAGGCCAATTCAAAGGGCAAAGGCATCACGGGCTAAGGATTTAGCCGGTTTGAGGTGAGTAATGATCTTAAATGATGTTCCGAGGGTTTGAAATCCCGGATTGCACATCGTCGTGCTATATTGAGGTGAGGCACGCGCTCGATGATGAGCGTGGGGTTGTTTACTACTAGGGATTGTGACTTGGTCCATCCCGATTGATGATTTTACTATATATTTGATTGAAACTAATTTGATATCATCGTGAATTGGGCTGACTGCCATATTTGGGCTTCGTGCCGGTTATGTGAACCCTTCAGGGGTATTTATCACTGTTTACTCAATCATATTTGGGCTTCGTGCCGGTTATGTGAACCTTTCAGGGGTAATTTATCACTGTTTTCTAACTGATTTGATTCATTTCTTGAACTTAGTTTTGAAAATTAAATGACTTTTCAAATGATGTAAATGGGATCGGGTGGCACGCCGCCACGAGATGTGATGTGAATGGATCGGGTGGCACGCCGTCACGAGATATAGCGCTTGGGCCATAAGGGGCCCCTCCGGAGTCTGCACACCCCCAGTGAGCGCAGGGTACCCATGAAATCGGGTGACACGCCGTCACGAGACATGACGTGGCTAGTCATGCTGTTTTCTTTCACTTCATGTTGTTTACTTGAGATATTTGCATGTTTATTTGTTTCATTATGGATTATTGTATGCCTTATGTGTTTTCTTACCTTCAGTTGTTATTTATAATTATTACTCACTGAGTTGGAAGTACTGACATTACTCCCTGCACCCTGTGTGCAGATTCAGGCTTTATCGGTTCCGCTCCGAGACATTGATTATTACTGTCAGGGCGACGATTCAGAGACTACGAGGTAGCTGTTGACGTTCGCAGCCCCGTATCTCTTTTATCTTGTTGTTTTCACTATATTCAAAAATTGTGCCAAAGATATTGTAATAGTAATCTTATTATTAAGATTTTTATTAGTTGCTCATGACTTTGTGACACCCCGGTTCGGGCTGTAGTCGGGATGGTTCACTATTCGCAAATTACTGTTATTAAATCGTACTTATATTATTTTCGTATTATTTAACTGTTTGAATGAATTTCAGTTTGAATTGGCTGGCCTTGTCTTCATGAGAGGCGCTATCATGATCATGGTTGGGATTTTAGGTCGTGACAATTTTCTTAATGACATTTCTTGTGATTCATTTGTGTCAGATATTTGTGAGTTAACATGAAGTGTTTCATCCAAATGTTGCTCGGCGTTGTCAAAGTGTTCTTAACAACTGGAACATTATTTGGTATTTGTGTGAAAATAGGCACATTCGTGGGTAATGGAACATTGACCCTCACCTCTTTTATTTCCACACATTATTTTTCAATACTCCCACTAACTTCACCATTCTCAATGAATCTTGCATTTCTGGTTTCAACAATTCTTTAATTATGATTTGGACAGTAAAACACATACCCTTTAGATTTCTCTGGGTAACCAATAAAGTAACCACATACTGTTTGATAATCTAATTTTTTTTCTTGTGAATTATAAACTCTTTCTTTTGCTAGGCAACCCCAAACATGCAGGTGCCTTAAACTAGGTTTCTTTCCCGTCCGCAATTCAAAAGGAGTCTTTAGAACTGCCTTACTAGGAATCCTGTTTAATAATTATACAGTGATTTTAAGAGCATAAATCCACAATGATTTGGGTAATAAAGAATTACTCAACATGCTCCTAACCATATCCATAAGTGTTCGATTACGCCTTTCTGCAATACCATTTTGTTGAGGTGTTCCTGGCATAGTATACTGTGCACATATGCCACGTTCTTTGAGGAACTTTGCAAATGGACCTGGACATTATCCTGATTCATTGTATTTTTCATAATATTCACCACCTCTATCTGACCTAATGATTTTCACCTTTTTATCTAATTGTCTTTCAACCTCATTAACAAATACTTTGAGAGCATCTGTTGCTTGAGATTTTTTTCTAGTAAATAGATTATCCATAACATGGAAAGTCATCGATAAAAGTGATAAAATATTTTTCTCCACCAAAAGATGAAACATCAAAGGATCCACAAATATTGGTGTGTGTAATTTCAAGAAGCTGGGTGCTTCTTGTGGCACCTTTCTTACTATGCTTGTTTTACTTTCCCTTAATGCAATCCAAACATATATTTAGATCAATAAAATTTAGATTCAGAAGAATCTGATTCTTTAGTAATCTTTCTAAACTTTCTTTGGATATATGACCCAGACGTCTATGCCACAAGTAAGTAGAACTTTCATCTAGTGAACTACGTTTAATTCCAACATTATGTTGAACAGTAATAAGGGATTCAAAAAAATCAACATCGAGTTTCAATTTATATAAACCATCACTAAGAATACCAGAACCATAAAAAATAGCATTCTCATATAAATTAAAACATCCATTTCCAAACTTTAAATCAAATCCATAAACATCCAGTCTTGAAAGAGAAATCAAATTCCTAGAAACTGAAGGTACATAAGGAGTCTGTAATTGATCAAGGTGACGTCCAGTCTCCATGATCAAACGATAAGTCCCAATGCCTTCAATTGGAGCCTTCATACAATTTCCCATGAACAAGAAATCCTTATTTGGATTTGTAGTTTGAATCATAAGGAATCCCTGCAACGTAGTAGATACATGAGCAGTTGCACCAGACTCAAAGCACCAAGTATTATTAGGAATTTCTACTAAATTTGATTCAAAACATACAAAAGCACTAATTATACCTTTCTTTTCGAACCAAGCTTTACGTTTCAGGCAATCTTTCTGATATTGTTCTTCCTTGTTACAGAAATGACACGTTTCTGCCTTATGTTCCTTCTTAGCATCCTGTGGAGTTTTAGCAGATGCTTTCTTCTTCTTGAACTTGTTGGCCTTCTTTAAGTCCTTTACCAGCTCCTTAATCCCCCATGAGGTTAATTAAATGATTCCCTTATTTCTTAAGTCTTGACTCCTCCTGAGTAAGCATACTGGGCAATTCACTAACATTTCACTTATCCTTAATAGTGTTATAGTTAATTTGAAAAGGCCCATACTCAGGAGGCAAAGAATTCAGAATAAACCGAACCAAGAAGGAGTCATCCACTTTCATCCCCAAGGTCTGAAGTCTTGCTGCAATGTTAGTCATCTCGATGATATGATTTTGCGTACTACGCAACCCATCAAACTTCATGGTCGTAAGTTCAGCCATTAATGTAACAGCGAGAGACTTATCTGCAGAACAAAAACGTTCTTCCACAAACTTCAGGTATTCCCTGACACTTTCTGTCTATGGAATAGTACTCTTAATATTGTTGGAAATAGTCATTCGCAATAAACATAAGGCTCAGCCTGTTAGAGCATTTTCATGCTTTATGGAAAGACTTCTCATCCGCACGGCTCGAATCAGTAATGGTAGCGGGCTTCATTCAGCAGAGCAAGTCAAGATCCATCACACGTAAGTGGAACTGGACTTGTTCATGCCATTGAGAGAAGTTCAATCCATTGAACACAGTAACAGACGAAGCATGCGAATGAAGAGGAATAGCTGCAAAATAGATAATTCATGCTCACAAATCAATATGGGTTCAAATAAACAATAAAAAGTATATCACAATTCTCCTTTGGATAAATACTACGGTACACTATCATAATTTAAATGCCATTCAATCTTTAATAGGTAATTAAATATTTTTAACCAAATATTTGTGCCTTCTTTGGACAGAAAATATATATTTAGTCTTTACCTTATCATATTCACTATTCATAGAATAATTGATTCACCTTTAGGTAAATCCTTAAGTTCTAGCAATAGTGAAAGTTAGTTTATCCATTTGTTTTCAATAATTGGCATTTCATTAATTTATGGATAAACTATAATTTTATATATGCATAATTTTATAAACATACTAGTTTGGACACTTTGGTGACTAACAAACTATACAAACATAAATGTACACATAAAATAAATATCAAAATATTTTATGCATGTGAATATTTTAAATAATCTAATTTGATCACTTTGACAATTAGCAAACTATATAACTTTAAACACATACATAAAATAAATAATCAATGGCCCTGATATTAAAATAGTAGCCTAAAGAAACAAACATAAATTTCAGGACCACAATTATAAAACAGGAACATAATGGGATAACTTAGTAACAACATCAATACCTAATATTTCAATCCCAGATGCAGCGGCGTATATTCAATATATTCATTCTTCATTGATTATTTATTTATTTAATTCAATTAAATAAATAAACATAAAGCAACCCTAACAGAATCAAGCCGGCGTGGACTTTCTGCTAACACCATCTATTTGGGTTCATCACCAGCTTCTTTAATTTGTAACTACTACTTCAACCAAACATGATTCATTACTCAATTATTTCATTATAACCACAAAATCATAATATTGGCAGCATCCCAGGAAGAAACAAAAGGAGTTATTACTTTGGTGCTTAAGTCATCTAAGCTTTCACACCTTGACTCGGATATCACATGTAAACATAAATTTTAATTCATTCCAAAATCTTGAACATGATAATCTTACGTATAATTAATACAGAAAATACATCTGAAGTGGAAGCCATTATCACGAAGCGGAAGTGTTGATTGGAATTGGTTTCTCCCTCCTTGCCCTAACTTTAGTTACCACCCCTTTAATGATGGAAAAGAAGAATAAAATACGATAACCCTAATGAGTGGGGAGAGACCAATTTATAGAGTACTTGACTTAATCCAGTACGTCCATCAAGTAATCAATCAGACGGACGGAATTTATCTTTCATTAAATATTAATTATGGCCTTAAGTTTATTCGGTCGCAAAAATAATTAGAAAAAATCTAACAGTAACTACTTTCAAATGCATGCATATTCATAATTTTTGTGAACTTGTGCATGTAGAAATGAGCGTATACGGGTTAACTACAACATGTTTTTTTGTATATGATACATGAATGATAGTGCTATCTTAACGTCTAGTGATATATTTTCAATGAATCGACGTTTATGAACAATTATTTGAAGATATATAGCACGCGTTTACGAACGTTCTGAAAGCTATAGCTCATATATATGATTATAAATATGAATATCATAACGTAATATGTAAAATATATTGGGAGTAACCATGCATAGATATTGAGAGGGTATTCGGACGTACAAGGTTGATGCCTAAAAATTATATATGCCGGTACGAGATTACAGTTAGTGCCATTTTGAATGGCAGTTATGTTGCACCACTGAAAAGAGAGTACTGATATGTTTGCTAGCATATATATCAAGTCGAAATCGTATTACTGTGAAATGGTCTATGCCGATCTGCAGAAAGATGATCAGATACTATGATGTACACATGATAAAACCATATTAGTGTCTTGTGGGAGCTCCCTAACAGATAATATTAAAATAATTTAATGAAATATATACATAAATATCTAGTTTGACAAAAAAATTATGAATTCATATGTACCGTAAAAACGATCTAAATACGCCCGGCCGTCAAAGACGACAAAGTTAAAACTTAAAAGTTTGCTGGACGAGCGCCAGACTTGTTGGGTAGCAATCGCGACCCTTTAAGTTGGGTCGTGACACATACGTAGGCAATTTGTTAAAATTAATGGCGTCCTCATTCTACCATGAATGTTTAGTGCAAACACACGTGCTGGATTAATAATTGTCGGCGGTTATCGGACGACTTATTGGCTAAATCAAATAAAATTTGTTTGAATAATTATTCAATTAATACCAAAATTACACATACTGTTGTTACACATATTAACCAAATTTGTAAAACCAAAAAAGCACATTCGTTCAGTAACCAGTCAAACTTTTAAAATGACATTCGTTCATAATCAATCAAAAGGCAAAAACTTCAGCCTTCGCTCTCAAAGCTCTGACGCTTAACTTAGCTACAAGCTGTAATTTGATTCTGTAATATGCAAATAGATAAAGATACAACATGCGGAAAAATCAATATTCATATAAAACTTGGCAGCCACCTGTAATTGGATCAAGAAGTTAGAAAAAGAATAGTAATATACAAATAACAATGGGAACGAAAGATAGATAAACAATGACACTTTATATACATAGGGGTAAAAGTTTAAACAAAAAAATTCTTAACAGGTTAACATTTTACCCGATAAGAAAATTGAGTAATCTGCTCCTAAATCGTTAAGCCGTTAATTATAAAATCTCAATCCGTTCTCCATTCATTACCCCAATAATCCGATACCAATAATCCAATAAGCCATCGATTTGGTTCGGTTAACGGTTTCGATTCGGTTTTGAACAGCCCTACACATGCTCCAACCATGTCGAGAGTTGGCACACTAAAGATAAAAGAAATGATATTTCCTTTTTGCATTTCTTTAGTTTTATTTTTCTTCCTACTCATGGATAAGAAATTACTTAAAATCTTGGTATTGTACCACGGCATGAACATATTTCCTCCGTTTCAATTTACGTGGTGGTGTTCTAGGCATGAAGTTAGCTTTAAAAAAAATAGAGAAAGACTTTTGGAACTCGTTATATTAATTCTTAAACATTGTTGGTAATTTGTGTTCGAAACCAGAACATCAGAGAAGTAAAGAAATATTAGTTCAGTAAATAAAACATAAAATAATTCCGAGCCCACAAGTTGCTTGTGTGCCTTAAGGAATTTAATCCCTTCACTGTTGCCCAAGGTTATGGATTAATTCCTCCTAGGATAGAACGGAATAACTATTCTGTGATAGTAGCACTACAAATCACAGAACTTCAGCGAACTCAACAAACGGAGCAAATCACACTTGACACTTATATTTATTTGGAAAATAATGCAATAATATAGAAAAGAGGGGAGAAATTTTCAGATTTTCTACCTCTGAAAAATAAGGCCAAGCCTCTAAATTGATAGACAATGAAAGGGTGAGATGAAGAGGTGCAATCCAAGAGGTGCCTCTTCTATTTCCCATTCACACCCTTTAAATAAAAATCCAACAATCCCTCAGATGAATGGGGAATGGCTATATGATGAAAAAATGCATAAAAAATTGTGTGATTTGCAAGTAAGAATTAATCGCATCTGGATAAGTAGGTTTCCCTTTGAACTTTCCGTAGTGAACTTATGTAGGATATACTCGGTCAATCGGTAGATTTGATATGTTTGAACCGTCGAGCTTTGGTTATACCTAGACAATCATAAGTCACACAGTCAATCATTAATCGTCCTTGGTTCTCATTATTGTGTTGTTTCAGCCATGAACACCACATGATTTATAAGTGAATAGAGAACTGACCTTATAGAACTCTCATTGAAATGGCTAATACTTCACACTTACATAGGTGATTCCTAAACATGTTATCCCGTAGATACACTATTTGATATACCCCGTATCAAACTTAGAAACCATTAAAAACCCTTGACGTTTTATCCTTGGTACTGAACGTTGTCTCATCACGAGAATGGATTAATTTTTTTTTATTTGACAATGTCGAACCGTGATTAATGACTTTGATTGAGCTCCTTGAACCTAGATCGTGGGATCTCCAGTCTTCTAGGTAGAGTTACCGCCACAATGACTTGTCCTCGACCATAGTCTCATTCCCCTGATGATCTTTCAACCACCACTCTAGTTAGGCCTTTTGTAAATGGATCCGACACATTATATCTTGACTTCACATAGTCAATTATGATAATTTCCCTAGAGAGTAGTTGCTTAACGGTTTTATGTCTTCATCGTATTAACAAGATTTTTCGTTATACATAATGCTCCCAACCCTTCCTATTGCCGCTTGACCATCGCAATGTATGCATCTAGGTGCTAATATTTTGGGCTAAGATGGAATTTCTTCAAGAAATTCCGGAGCCATTCAATTTCTTCACCAGCCTTGTCTAAGGATATATGCTCAAACTCCATTGTAGAGCAGCAATGCACGTTTGATTGGACGATTTCCAAAACACTGCTCCTCCACTGATTGTAAAAATATATCCACTTGTGATTTAGTTTAAGTTGATCAGGTGATCCAATTTGCATCATATACCCCTTAATAACCGTAGGATACTTATTATAGTGCACCGCATAGCCATGGATATATTTCAAATATCCCAAAACTCATTATTGTCATGACAATTCAATGCGAACTTCCTTATATCGTAGATTAATACGTCTCGACTTTCTATTGCATATCAGATTATTGACTATACTTAATGTAGCAACAGTATATTATAACAACAACTGGAATGATTGGCATCAATTATTGCCACAACCTTTTAATATATAACACATTTCGCAATCACTCCGCCATTTTCAAGCATTTGTATGCTATTTATTCATAAATCTATATGATATGCAAGTTATAGCACCTTCACTCATGAAACAAATCCAACTTGCAATAGATTTTGGTCATGTTCATCGGTTGGTTCACCTCAATATAGACCAATGTATTAGTACTTTCGTTCATGAATGGTCATGTTTATACAAAACATACAAATGCACTTTTCATGAAAAGTCGCAGCCTTCTAGGTGACACCCTTTCATAAAAGAGTTAAACATTATAAATGTTCAAGAAGGAACAAATCATTTCTGAAAAGGCACGTAAACAACATTCGAATTTGTAGTTTCATCACTAATCATCACTAGGACTGAATAAGTAATGAATTCACCGACTATCATATCAATATCCACTAAGGATTGGTGGGGTTCAAAAATTATATTATTTAGACATTACGTCTAACATTGGGTTTTGTCATGCATAAGCTAAAAGCCCCCATCTTTTATCTTTTAAATATTTCGTCAATATATCATCCATATATAATCGAATAATGACTATATGATTTGGAGTATTCTTAACGTAAACACATTTATTTACACTCATTAATTTTGAAACCATTTGACAAAATATTATTTGGTCAAATCTCTCATGTCATTGTTTGAGTGCTTGTTTTAGTTTGTAAAGTGACTTAACAAGTCGGCACACCTTTTTTTTCCTTCAAGAACCATGAACCCTTCGGGTTGTTCCATGTAAATGACTTAACAAGTCGTCACACCTTGTTTCCCTTCAGGAACCATGAACCCTTCGGGTTATTTCATGTAAATTTCTTCCTCTAAATCTCAACTAAAGAAGGTTGTTGTCACACCCCAACCTGGGGAGGTGTGGCCGGCACTTGGTGCCTCCCTTTCGTGAGGGTACCACTCTAAAAGAAAATCACATGAACATATAGAAACTTCGATCGACAAGGACTCAACAACCATAATCTGTATGGAGATACATTCATCATACATATAGGCCGACAAGGCCATAATTCGTGAACATGGGATGTCATCTGGACATCTCAATCTAAAGAGGGTAGACAACCCAAAACATATATACACATATACAAAGACGACAAGGCCTTAACACATGTTTACAGATCAACAACAAGGCCATACATAAGATCTAGACAACCCAACTAAGTCTCCAAGCCTCTAAGATCAACACAAATGTCATATGGTCGAGGCAGGGCTCCAGCCTACCCTTCATTTGTATATACCTAAGACACAACTTGAAACATCAGACTCGGTGATATTCGACATAAAGTATGCATATTTTTAGGCATATCGCCTCGCATTTTACTCATATTGCGTGAGTTTAGTATGTGTCATGCAATGATTTGTTCTAATTCGTGATACTTTTATGTGTATAATTCAAATGAAAGTGATTTGAAAAATTGGCATGCAAATTAAAGCAAAAACGGAAGAATTTAGAAGAAGTACGAGTTTGGTGTCCAGGTTGACGCTAGGCACCAACCAAAACGCCATTTACAAAAGACCAAAAAGTTTGCTGTCCAGGTTAAGGGCGAATTTTGTCCTAATTCGGTTGGACTTGGTGATTTCAACTTACACACTCCCAACATGTATAAAAGAGGTTCTAAACCTATTTTTGGAGGGTTGGACATTCTTTGGAGGGGAGAACAAGACATGGAACACTCGGGAGCAAGGATTTTCAGTTCTTTCATCTTTCTTAGTAGTTTCAATTATTCAACACTTGTGAATTGGTTTTGATATTATCATGAGTGGATAAAACCCATAGTTCTGGGGTTGTGATTTAGCCATGAATGTTTTTGTTTAAAGTTGACTTAACCTTAATTATAATTCACCAATATATGGTTGTTTCTTCAATTATGTGATTAATTGCTTAATTGTCTGGTCAACAGTTAGGTTCTATTTACTATCTATGCTATGCTTGGAAAAGCATGTTTAGATTAGAGAAGAATTAAAGAGAGCATGATCTTAACTCTAAGGGGGAGGATTTGTGGTTAGGATAGGAATATACCTAGTCATCTTGCTTAATTAAATATCATAATCTTAATGCGTTCTTAATAGATTGATTCCATAGGAATATATGCATTAATCTATTTTGAATAGGCAAGTAGTACTTGGGGAGAAGGCTACGCGAGCAATTGTTTGATTGATTAGAAACCATGAGTGAAGTGTATGAAAGGGAGAGTTAACTAGAACACAATAGGATTGGTGAATCAATCACAACCTTGGAATATTTATCTCTACTGAATACACAACAACCGTTTTGCTGCTTGATAATTTAGTTACTAGTTAGAATTATTGTTTAGTATTATCACACTTTTGAACTCTGAGTGACTCGACTGAATAACAATCTTGGTGAATTTAGTGGGTTGCTAATACAAGTCTCTGTGGGTTCGACACTCGAATTATCATTCTATTACTTGTACGACCACGTATACTTGTGTGTTTGTTTGGGAGCGACAAGTTTTTGGTGCCGTTGACGGGGATTTGATGTCACGACCCAAACCGAAGGACCGCGACGGGCACCCGGTGCCTAACTCAACCGAGTACCAACATAACATATCCTTCTTATTATACTATTATGAGTAAATGAACCGGAAAGGCCGTCATGAGATAATCAGAATTAAACATAAGAGAATACTCGACATAGGATGACCCAACATGGTATACAAACTTATACATGTGACATAAGGGCCTATAAGACCGACATAATTATTTTTACACTTAAAACATAGGCCGACAAGGTCATACAATCATCCATATACATGACATCTGTCTAAAAGCCTTTAAGAGTACATAAGCGTCATAAAGACCGGGATAGGGCCCTTCTATACCAATCAATACATGTCCAAAGCATACTGACCAAATAGGCAACCACAGAGCAAGTGGAGTGCACCAACACCTTCCGCAAAGCTAATAGCCTACTAGGAGGACTGCTAACCTATCTATCGGGACCTGCAGGCATGAAACACAGCGTCCCCAGGAAAAAGGGATGTCAGTATGAATAAAGTACTGACTATGTAAGGCATGAAAATCAGTATATAAAAGACATGAAAGAAACATGGAGTAGAGGAATCAACCTGTAAGTCTGACATGCATGTGTGTATAAATGTCATATCATGCATAGGTATCTGCGTACATAACATCATCAAACCTCCGAGGGCATCCCATCATATCATCTCGGCATCTGTGGGCGAATCACTAACTTATCAGGTGATATTGCATATATAACGCCGTAAACTTTTCCCATACCCCATATACATATAATATACGCGTATAAGCCATCTGAACATGGGTTAATGTACGTGTATAAATGAATGCAATGCATAAGGAAGTAAGTCAATAAGATCTCTCGGTATGTCATAAGATCCATGTGCCTTCGGTTAATATCATGAAATAAACTTTATCAACTTATGTATTTTCTGAGACCCATGAACAGATGATAGAATAATAGGACACATAGGGAATCAAGAACATAGGTACCCCTAGTACTTCTAAGAATAGTGTCATTTGTGAAAGTTGTGCGTTTGCTCGTTTTGTTTGTATCATATTGATCATGCCAAAAGGAAAGAAGATATAGCCTTAACATACCTTTGTAGTTTACTTAACCACACGACATTGGTTCAACCCATTAATACTTCAATCTAAAAAAAACAATGAGGGACCATTGTTAATCTTGCAGAAGCTAGAACTCAACACAAATGAGCGATTAGCTCGTCTACAAAATTTTGGACAGTACCTCCACTTACTCTTTTCACTTTCCTCAAATCAAACATCAAGACTAACATGTCCAAAATGTAAAAACACACACACACACACACACATATATATAATACACACACACACACACACATATATTCATTAGAACACATCACCAAAACAGTCCACACCATCTCACCCAACAACCAAGTTCTAGCTTGCACTTTTTCAAGCCTCCTCTTCTTCCAGACACATCAACCACAATAGCAATAGTATTATTAAGTTATTTATACTGATTTCCAGCCATAAAACATCAAGAATTCAACTCCAAAATAGTCCAGTAACTATAACACTTCAATATGAAGTGCAACCTACTTCACAAGTTCCCTTTATCAAATCAACTAGATATGCATAGATGATCTTAAATATATATAGGAGAAGTTAAACTTACCTTGGCAGCAAGAATAGTTATCCAACTAAGCTTTACTTCAAGCTCAAACAAGCTCTTTACCCTGAACAACAAAGTAGAGAGATACCTAGGTGATCTTGATCTTCCAAGAGAGAAATCACCTTACCAACTTGTGGATTTGGTCTTTGAACTCTAGGATAACATTGAGAGAGGTTTTGGGACGATATTTTGGGTAGATGGGTTGGGCTGTCCATCTCTATTCTTTTCCTTTCCCTTCTAATTTGGTCGACAAACTCTAAGTAGGTGATGCACCTACTTGTCACCAACTTAATCAAGTAGGTGATACATGTTGGTTCTTTTTCCATTTTGAAACATGTATCTCATCCTCGTTAAATAATTTAGACATGTGTTGAGTAGCTCAAGCAAGTAGGACGGAAAGTAAGTTGGTGAAGCAAGCATGTCGGGTAACAAAGCAGCTCATCTTTATTTGTCCAAAATCTCCTTTTTCACGTTTAAGTGCATTTGTCCTCAACCTAGTCATTTGTATGTTGAATGGAAACACGGGATGTAATATCATTAGATTACTTTATATACTTTCAAAGAGGATCTCATTTCCGAGCTTACATCAATTGACTTAAGATGCATTTTCAAGTACAAAAATATGGGGTGTAATATCTTTTCCCCCGTGGAACATTCGTCCTCGAATATATAATGATGCGCTTATCATTCTCTCAGCCTATAGCTCTTACGAATACTTTAATACTATCCTTACCATCTAGGCAACTGTTCTGTGAATAAATCCAAATGCCAGGGCATTCCCCCCTTTAGGCCTCTTTCTCACACCACGATTTGTGGTTGGAATTATTCTAATCTTATAACTAGTGCTACCTTCTATCATGCATTCTGTACGACTTTGTCCTTGTATGTGCGCCTATTCGATTCTTCTCTCTTTTTTCCTCCAGCTTTTAGCTAATATCTAGGCCTCACTTTGTGAACATATATAGAACTATGATAAGTTGTCCCTCTGGCATCTATAGGTGTACTGAAGTTCTTCGCTTGGTACTTTGTCAAACTTACGACTATTGCTATATCTTGTTTCATAGCCTCAGTTATCTATGCTTATGGCTTTACTACATCTAAGTAGGTCATACTATACCATAACTCTTACTTCGATTTATTGTTACTGAGGTCTGCTACCAAACTCCAGGTTACTCTTGTTGCTTATCCTATATGTATAAATCTAAGCCCTTTAATGCTTTAATGCTTCCTCATTACTGTTCAACTTAAGAATGACGGCCTAATCTCATCTCATACTTTGTAACTTGTATCCATCCATTGTTGCTTCACCTTAATGTTGATCTATTATCTACCACTGATAACTTGAAACCTATTACGTAATATATTATCACTAGGGCTCACGACACATCGAGAAACATTTGAAGTGATTTGCCTGATCCACCTAGGGACGATACTATACTTCAATAACTGTATTTCATAGCATCCCAATGTGATTCATCTTATGGGGGTATTCTAATCCCGTGTAATTCATGAAATCCCTTTTCTTTAGATCATTACTCAATCAAATGCCTAAACGTCATCCTCTTATATATCATAATTACACCTTTATTCTACTACCAGGACAACATTCCATCTCTTTTAAATGCTCCTAGTCTTAGACTCCTCTGAGTTCATTCATGCTATACTGAGCTTTCTATAACTTACGGAAACCATCAGCTCTCTTGTTTTGATGGGCTTCATTCCGATGCCTTACCTATTCTTGTCACTTTCTCTCTCCCTTTTTTTTAATCCTTACCCTAAAACCTTGTCGCTCTACCATAGTTTAGTTTGCGACCTACACATATCGATTTATACTACTCGCAACCTTCCTTTAACTTGCTAGAACCATAGATTTCTTTTCGTGTCTTCTCAGTGCAAAAATCTGTAGGGGTTCTCGAGTTAGATGGAGTGTCTGCATTATCAACACAGATTGCCACATTGGCCAACCAAGTCAATTAGATGACCTTGGTTATTAACAAGCAACAAGCCCAGCTAGTGCTACAGGTTCAGATATTTTGTGAAGTATGTGGAGAAGGTCACATGAGCAATTTATGCCTAGAAAAATCTAGAGTCTGTATATTTTATGAGTAATGTAAATCAAGGCCATGCAAATCAGTAGGGGGATACTTACAATCCTAACTGGAGGAACCACCCAAACTTCTCTTGGGGTAGAAACCAAGGTGCTCAGAATCAGTACATGCCACAAGTGCCTCAACAGCAATATAGACCACCTCAGGCTTAACAACTTACAAACCCGACGAGTCACCTTGATGAGATGATGAAGAAATTAATGGCTGACAAGCAAGCTCAAGCAGCAGCGATGAGAAATTTGGAGCGACAAATGGGGCAACTTGCCAATTCCCAAAACACTCGACCAGTTGGAGCTCTTCCTAGTGATACTGAGCCTAATCCTAAAGCTCAAGTCAATGCAGTTACCTTGAGAAATGGAAGAGTATTAGAAGAAGTTCCAAGAAAAAAGAAGTATACGGCTATTCCTGGAGGAGAATTAGTTCCCAAGCCAGTTGAGGAGAATGGGAAAGAGAGCAAAGGATCAGAGCCCGTGATTGTGACAAGACCACCACCTCCATTTCCACAAAGACTGCAGAAGCAAAAAGATGATGCTAAGTATAAGAAATTCTTAGATATTGTCAGCCAAGTGCGTGTGAATTTGCCTTTGGTGGAGATTTTGCAGGAAGTGCCTAAGTATACAAGGTATCTCAGAGATATTGTAGCAAACAAGCGAAGACATATAGAGTTTGAAACAGTTGCACTTACTGAAGAGTGCAGTGCTAGAGTTCAGAGTAAACTTCCTCCTAAGTTGAAGGATCCTGAAAGTTTCACAATTTCTCTGTCTCTTGGAAAACAAGAAGTTGGTAGAGTCATGTATGATTTAGGGGCTTGTATAAATTTGATGCCATCATCTTTGTTCAAGCAACTCAGATTGGGGTGCTTAGACCTACTACAATCACTTTATAGTAGGCAGATAGGTCACTAGTTATGCCAGAAGGAATTGTTGAGGATGCGTTAGTTCGAGTGGGAAAGCTTATTCTTCCTGCTGATTTTATTGTTTTTTATTACGAGGCAGATGAGGAAGTGCCCATTATTTTAGAGCTACCATTCTTAGCTACTTGTGGAGCAATTATTGATGTGAGGGAAGGGAAGTTGAAGGTGAGAGTTGACGATGAGGAAATCACTTTTAATGTGTACGAGGCACTTAAGCTCCTTAAGCATTACGAGGACTTGTACATGATTACTGTGGTAGAATTGAAGAGGATAGAGCAGAGTCTTTATGTGAATTGTTGTGATCCAGATAGGACAACTGAGTTAGAGGAGGTGGTGTTGCGAGCTGAGTGTGTGAAGATGATTGAGAAAAGAGCCAGAGATGAAATAGGAGACCTTCCGAGAGCGTGCAAAAAGGCTAGACTTCATGGGAGAAAAAAGAAGAAGAGAAATCGCCCAGCCTGAGCAAGGCCCTATGTCGTGCCGCGACTATAAATAAGGCGCTTGTTGGGAGGAAACCCAGCCAGTATTTATTTTTTTTATCGTCAAGTTTTGCATTCTTTTTGTTTTGCAGAGTAGGGAAAGTTTGAGTATCCAAAGTTGTATCTGAGGAGCATGTTTGAGCTTAAAGTATGGGGTCATTCTGACCCTTAATATTGAGGATCATGTGCGAGCTAGGCCCGAGAGGGAAGGGAGTATTTCTCACCCTTGTTTAATATTTTTCTCTGTGATCATGCATCGAGGACTATGCATAATATAAGTGTGGGGTGGGGGAATTACTTTCTGTGTAGTGTAATTGTGTAAACATAGTTATTATTTTTCTTTTAGCATAGAGTAGTAGACAAATTATCAAAAAAAAAAGAAAAAAAATCAGAAAAAACTCAGATCTTTCCCGACGATGGATCTTTTGGAAAATTTTCTTGAGAGAGTAAAGTCCGATTAAAAACACCAATAAGATTTTTCTTAGGATAGTTTGGTAGTATCCCTTAGTTTTCTTTGGGTGTCGGTTCTTTTCCAAGGGTGTAGCTCGAACCGGGTACTTTGTTTTTCTTTAGGAGTAGGTTAGGAAGAAACTGAGTTGCTCTGTGGTACCTATTGACGTGTTTGGTGCTGCACATTAGGTTAATGGCATGCGCCTCTGTCTTCCCATACATTTGATTTGAATTATGATGCCTGAGTAAATTTAATAGCCTACTCTGTGACACCTTTTCTCAGTTGTTCGACTTATATGCCACATAGTGCAAGATTGCTTAAAATTTCTCAATTGTATATGCCTTCTTGACTTGAGAGTTGAACAAAACCGTCTTGATTGAGTCATGTGCAAGGTGTGTGTAAGGATTTGTGGTATTCTATGCTATCCTGTGTAGTCTAGAACTTGCCATGTGTGTTAATCGAAGCGAAATCATTAAGTTGTGCTAGTCTAGGAGGTGATGTAGGCATTTCTTGCTTGATCATAGATGTGCTTGTCACTTACAAATTTTTTTTTTCGTTGCTAGCCCTTTGAGCCTATAGACCTTTTTCGTGGCACCCACATTACCAAGATGAACCCCTATTTTCTTCTTAATTTGAGATTGTTGAACCTTTACCTCCCAAGGCACTTAGACGCTAAAAGAAGTACGGTGAGAGATTGGGGAGTATCTTTCAAGTGGAACCATGGAAGGGCCTTTAAGGTGCAGTAAAGCTGTGGAAAAAAAAGGTCACTAGCCGATGAACCTTAATGTAAGGCGGGTGTGTAGAAAAGAAGAAAAAATAATTGCAAGAAGGAAAATAAATGATAGTTCAAATAATGTAGAAAACACACATATCTCCTAATCTTACTAATTCGTGCTAGTGGGGATGTAGAAGTGCTAAATTGAAGAAGAGGGCTATGCTGTATATGATTTGTGGTAAGTGAATTGGTTGAGAACAGTATGTGCTCGATTTTTTAATGTAGTGTATTAAATTGCTTAGGAGGGTGAGTCACTATTCCTAAATGTATCCTATCCGTCCCGTAGCCTACATTGCAACTTTAAAGTCCTAATTGATCCTAGATTTGGCTAGCTTATATTAGTAGAGATGTACATTACGGGCAAACTTATGGTACAACCACGGGAAACACATGAATTCTTTGTGAGAGGAAGCGATCTTTTTTTCAAATTATGTGATGTCCTTAATTTATGTTCAGAGTCATATTTGACTGTGTGGACTATTCTATATTCACTCTTTTAGTTGTTGGTGAAGGCACATGATCTCATGACGGATTGGTGATGTTGTGAATTTCTCTTATTGGGTGAGTGCGCGAGTTGGGAGTGCTTAGTGGTAATGAGTCGGCTCTTGAGGTAGGGTGCTTATAGGTAGGTTGTTTGAATTGATTGAATTGAATTGTTTATACTTCGGCATGTTTAAAACAGGAAGAATGTGAAAGTCGTATGTCATGCTTGATTGCTGATGTCGATCATAGTCAAGGGTAGAGTGTATGATTGAAAATTGAAGTGCTCTTCTCTAGTTGAGATGTGTGCGTTGTTGGGGTATATGCATATAGCCTCGTATTTTACTCATATTGCGTGAGTTTTGTATGTGTAATGCAATGATTTTTTCTAATTCGTGGTGTTTTTATGTGTAGGAGTCAAATGGAAGTGATTTGAAAAATTGGCATGCAAATTAAAGAAAAAAAAGAAGAGTTTGGAGGAAGTACGAGTTTGGTATCTAGCTTGGCGCTAGGCACCAACCAAAACGCCATTTACAGAAGACCAAAAAGTTTGCTGTCCAGGTTGGTACCAGGCACCAAGCGAGAAGCCAAAAGGCATATTTTGTCCTAATTCGGCTGAGACTTGGTTATTTCAACCCTACACGCCCCTAAGTTGTATAAAAGGGGTTCTAAACCTATTTTTGGGGGTTTGGACATTCTTTGGAGGCGAGAACAAGACACGACACACTCGGGAGCAAGGATTTTCAGTTCTTTCATCTTTCTTATTAGTTTCAATTATCCAACACTTGTGAATCGTTTTTGATATTATCATGAGTGGCTAAAACCCATAGTTCTGGGGTTGTGATTTAACCATGAATGTTTTTGTTTAAAGTTGACTTAACCTTAATTATAATTCACCAATATATGGTTGTTTCTTCAATTATGTGATTAATTGCTTAATTGTCTGGTCAACAGTTAGGTTCTATTTGTTATCTATGCTATGCTCGGGAAAGCCATGTTTAGATTAGAGAAGAATTGAAGAGAGCATGATCTTAACTCTGGGGGGGGGGAGGCAGATTCGTAGTTAGGATAGGAATATACCTAGTCACCGTGCTTAATTAAATATCGTAATCTTAATGCATTTTTAATAGATTGATTCCATGGGAATATAGGCGTTAATCTATTTTGAATAGGCGATTAGTACTTGGGGAGAAAGCTACGAGAGCAATTGTTCGATTAATTAGCAACCATGAGCGAATTGTATGAAAGGGGGAGTTAACTAGAACACAATAGGGTTGGTAAATCGATCACAACCTTGGATTATTCGTCTCTACTGAATACACAACAACTATTTTGCTGCTTGATAATTTAGTTACTAGTTAGAATTGTTGTTTAGTATAATCACACTTTTGAACTCTGAGTGACTCGACTGAATAACAATCTTGGTGAATTTCTCTGTGGGTTCGACACTCGACTTATCATCTATTACTTGTATGATCATGTATATTTGCGTGCGCATTTGGGAGTGACACTCGGTAGCTTTGAAAGAAGTGAAGCTTACCATCCAATCGCTGAATTCAACAAGGTCCCACTAGAGAGGTCTATCTGGGCCTCTATTTGAAACTGCAGCATGAAATGCAGCGCCCTCGACAAAAGAGACGTTAGTATGAATGAAATGTACTGGTATGTGAAGCATGAAAAGCAATATGAAAACGTAAGCCGTAAAACAGGCCATAAGATGCAACCTAATAATCGGATAACCTATAAGCCACTCAGGACGAATAATGAAACTCTGAAACTGTATTGGAACTTGTATACATACTTTTATGCATACTTACATACATATTTATATACATACTTCCTTGCTCTCCGGTTATAGCCCGGGATGTTATTATACTTTCCTGCCCTCCGGTTATAGCCGAGGTGTTTATAATACTTTCTTGCCCTCTGGTAATAGTCCGGGGTGTTATTATACTTTCCTGCCCTCCGGTTAGTGCCATAGGTGTTTATATATACTTTCTTGCCCTCCGGTAATAGTACGGGCTTTACACATCCTTGCCCGACCGATTTTAACTCGATAGTGTTCATAATAGATACACTATAGTAGTAATGTCACCTTGGCCTCTAACTCATACGACTCTTCTTTTTGGCTTTTAAATGACTTGTAATCGACTAAACAATAATTGTTTTAGAATGCTCTTTTTTGGAGGAATATGGAAATCAAGAGACTTATTTAACAAAGATATGATATAATACAAGGACTCCCGACAAGGGACCATCAACCCAAGAGTAGAATATAATTTACAAGAAAATTTTCTTTTGGATACCGACATGAATGTACATATAGCTTGTGGTCATGCTTTTGAAAGGGAGAGATAGCCTTACATACCTTTGTTGCTTGGCTCACAATAGCTCACGAGTTCCAGTATGCTTTACGAATGAAAATCTACATTGTATAGATAGTTTGGATCATAATTGAATCAATAAACCAAGAATAGGATCACTACGACATTTTATCGAACACAGAGTGCATAAGCCTCATGTCATCCTACAATGGCAAATCAACACTACTAGTTCTTCTCCTCTACTCACAACACCAACCACTATAACAAACAACCATACTTCACAATTTTCAGCCATAGGATACCTTAAGAAACCACTCAAAACCGTTCAACAACTACAACACTTCATCAATGGAGTTAAACCTTAGTCTTCCTAGTCACCTTTATCAATTCAATTAAACAAGACAAAGATGACATTGAATACATATAGTGGTAGTTGAATCTTACCTTAATGAGGAAGAACATAGCAGTACCTATGAAGCTAAGAACATGGCATAAACTATGAAGCTAAAAAAAGATGGCAACAACTTTGAAGCCAAAATGTAGTAGCAACTAGGTTTTATCTAATTTTCCCCGATTGTTCTACTTGCAATCATATATATATATATATATATATATATATATATATATAGTAGAAGTGTAGATTGCTGCTAAACTAAGTTAAATAGAAGGGGTACCCACTTATTTAATTCAATACTTATCCCAAAAGTATATGGATACATAAGACAAAATTAGGTAGAATCCATTTAAAGATTACTAAGTCCCATTCTTATCTATATGATGTATTTAGAATACTATATGTGTATATCCCACATGCTATCTCGCTGAATATTTAGTAATATTATAATTAATCCCCATTTTACTACATAAATTATTACATAACATAATTTAGGAGTGCCATAACTATGTATGGATTAACGTATAGGTCATCCAAAATACGGTCCGCATTTCCTTCGACTTGTTTGACTTCTACACTTTATGATACTTCCTTAAACTTGTTTTAAACCTTTGTTCCTTATACAAGATTCATACCTTCCCATAACACTAAGGTTTATCAGTGACACGATTTGACATGATACTAAGGGTGTAACATCAACGTAATGATGCAGTGTGTAACATCAACGTAATACTGCGGGGTGTAACATTGACGTAATACTGCGGGATATAACATCGACATATTACTACTGGGTGTAACATCGACGTAATACTGCAGGGTGTAACATCGACGTAATACTGGTGGGTGTAACATCCTCCCCCTCCCCCCCCCAACCAGAGGTATTATGCTAAGGGAGTGTAACTTTGAGGATCCTACAAAAATTTCAACATAGTCTCCTCTATAAATAGGATTGACTAGAACCTACCACGTATCCATAAAATACAAAACATGCCTCACAGGACCATATAACATAACATATACCATGACATCGGCCTTACCCGATCGTCTGCTATTAAGGGATCCATATACTAAGCTATAACTCACCTCAAGTGTTATAGACTTATAATGTGGGGTGCGACAATCACATTCTTGCTATGATCATCACCTTCAATTCGAAATAGATGAGGGTATCTAGACCTCATGTCTTCCTCAGCCTCCCATGTTATTTCCTCTACATTATTACTTTTCCATAGCACCTTAACGGAGGCTATTTCTTTAGTTCATAACTTTCGGACTTGGCGATCTAGAATGGCAACCAGAATCTCTTCATTAGACAGATCTTTTGTAATCTGAATATCCTCTATTGGAGTAATGCGAGAGGGATCTCCTATACACTTTCGTAATAGAGACACATGGAAAGCTGGATGGACTTCTTCTAACTCAAGAGGTAACTCAAGCTCATATGCTACTTGGCCAATTTGACGAATAATCTTATACGATCCGACGTACCGAGGGTTAAGCTTGCCTTTCTTGCCAAATCTCATTACGCTTTCATAGGCAAAACCTTTAAGAATACCCAATCGTCAACTGAAAATTCTAAATATCGGCTTCGTACATTTGAATAAGACTTCTGCCAACTTTGGCCTGTCAATAGTTGCTCCTGAATCAACTTTACCTTCTCTACGACTTGTTGTAACAAATCAAGCCCTAGTAACTTAGCTTTGCCCACTTCAAACCAGCTAATCGGGGACCTACACTTTCGTCCGTATAAGGCTTCATATGGAGCCATCTTGATGCTAGAATGATAACTATTATTGTATACAAACTCAATAAGTGAAAGACGATCATCCCAATTACCCTTAAAATCTAAACACAAGTCCGTAACATGTCCTCAAGTGTCTGAATAGTGTGCTCGGCTTGGCCATTGGTCTGCAGATGAAATGCTATACTGAGGTTCACCTGAGTACCTAAACCCCTCTGAAAGGATATCCCGAAATTAGCCGTAAACAGGGCATCTCTATCAGAAATTGGAACTCCATGTAGTCGAACTATCTCTTTTATATTCAATCTGGCATAATCTTCAGATGCATAAGTGGTTCTAACCGGTAGAAAATGAGTTGACTTGTAAGCCTGTCAACAATTACCTAGATAGAATCAAAATTCCGATAGGAACGAGGCAAACCTGTAATAAAATCCATATTGATCATCTCCTATTTTTATGTTAGAATTTTTGTGTTTTGAACTAATCCTCCAGGTTTCTAGTCCTCTATCTTAACCTACTGGAAATTTGGAGATTGAGCCGCAAATTCTGCAATATTTCTTTTCATATCATTCCACCAGAAGACCACTCTGAGGTCATGTTACATCTTTGTCGATCCAGGGTGAACAGAATATCGTGACTGATGAATCTGTGCCATACTTTGCTCTCAGAGTCCCTCTATATTTGGCACACACAAACGACCTCGGTATCTAAGAATCCCAACCCCATCTTCCTTTAACTCTAACATCGGCTTTCTCTACTGTGGGATTCCTTTCCTCATTAGCACTAATTTAGGATCGTCAAACTGTTCATACTTTCACTTCTACTATCAATGATGGCTCTGCAGTATTCTGAATCACAATACCTCCATCATATGTATCAAGCAATCTTACTCTCAAACTGGCTAATTGAAACAAAACTCTGGTCATCTCTAACTTTTCAGCTTCTACATGACTCAAACTACCCATGGACTTATGATTTAAAGCGTCGGCTACAACATTAGCCTTGTCGGGGTGATATAAGATGTCGACATGGTAGTCTTTCAACAGCTCAAGCCATCTTCTCTGCCTCAGATTCAATTCTTTCTGCTTGAATATATATTGAAGACTCTTATGGTCGGTAAACATATCAACATGAACTCCATATAAGTAATGTTTCCATATCTTCAAAGCAAACATAACCACTGCTAACTCAAGATCATGAGTCGGGTAATTCTGCTCGTGCTTTCTCAACTGTCTCGAAGCATATGCAATAACTTTGTCATGCTGCATCGGAACACAACCTACGCCAACCCTCGAAGCATCACAATAAACTACATACCCTTCTGTACTTTCTGGAAGTGTCGAGACTGGCACTGACGTAAGCTTATCTTTCAATTCTTAAAAGCTCCATCACATGCATCTGACCATTGAAACTTCTTCGTCTTATGAGTAAGCCTTGTCATAGGTGTAGAAATAGAAGAAAATCCTTCTATAAACCTCTGATAATAACCTGGGAACTCCAAGAAACTACGAACTTCTGTAGGAGTCGTGGGCCTCGACCAATTCTTTACCGCTTCAATCTTATGACTATCCACTTTAATGCCTTCGTCTGAAACTATATGGCCTAAGAATGTAACTGAGTTAAGCCAGAACTCACACTTGGAGAACTTGGCATACAACTCATGATCTTGGAGCGCTTGTAACACTGCTTGCAAATGATTTGCATGATTTGCCTCAGTACAAGAGTATACCAGAATATCATCAATGAATACAATCACAAAGACATCCAAGAACGGCTTAAAGACCCGATTCATTAAGTCCATGAAGGATAGTGCATTAGTAAGCCCCACAAGGAACTCAAAGTGTCCATACTTGGCCCTAAAAGTTGTCTTCGGAATATCCTTCTCCTTCACCCTTAACTGGTGGTATCCAGATCTCAAATCAATCTTCGATAAATACTTAGCACCCTGTAGTTGATCAAATAAATCGTTGATCCTCGGAAGCGAATACTTATTCTTGACAATAGCTTTATTCAAATGCCGATAATCAACACACATTCTCAAGGACCCATCTTTCTTGCGTACAAATAACACTGGTGCACCCCACAGCAAAATACTATGCCTGATGAAGCCTTTCTCCAATAGATCTCTCAGCTACTCTTTCAACTCCCTCAGCTCCTTAATAGCCATTCTGTAAGGAGGGGCAGATATCGGCTTAGTGCCTGGAAGCACATCGATAGCAAAGTCAATCTCCCTTTTCAGAGGAATACCTGGAAGCTCATCCGGAAATACATCTAGGAACTTATTAACCACAGGAATAGATTGAAGCATCGGAGATTCTGCATCCGCATCTCTAACACGCACTAGGTGATAGATATAGCCTTTAGAAATCATCTTTCTTGCCTTTAGGTAGGAGATAAACCTTACTTTAGGCATTGTTGAATTTCCTTTCCATTCTGGGGTCGGCTCACCCGAAAAGTGGAACTTAACAACCTTCGTTCGACAGTCAACATTGGCATAACACGAAGCCAACCAATCCATATCCATAATAACATCAAAATCAACCATTGGCAACTCAACTAGTCAGCCAAGGTGTGGCGGTTACAAATTATCACGCACGATCCCAATAGAACCGTCTAGCCATAATTGATTCGCCAACCGACGTAGATATTTCATACAGCTTATATAACAACTACGGCTCTATTCCAAACTTACCGGCTATAAATGCATGACAAAGAACAAGGTGGAGCAGGATCTATCAATGCGTAAAGATCATAAGTGAGAATGGATAGTATACCTATAAGAACATCTGGTGATAACTCCAAATCCTGTCGAGCTGCTAGAACATATGCTCGATTCTGACCACTGCCTGAACTGGATGCTCCTCCTCTATCTCTACCTCTACCTGCTGAGGTCTGTGGTCCATTACCAGTTTGACGTACACTCGACGAAGAAGCTGTCGTTGACCCAGTTGGCTGAGCCATGCCATCTCTACCTCTGCTCGGACAGTATCGCATGAAATGACCACGGCGTCCACACCAATAACGTGCGTATGAACCCTGGCGACACTGACCTAAATGTGCCTTACACACTGGCCACAGGGCGGCAACGAGGGTCTCATCTGACTCGAACCCTCCTATCCCTGGAAATCTGAAGCCCTCGAACTCTGGCCTGGCCTGGGCTTGGCATACCTATCATACTTAGGCTCCTGAAACTTGTTACATCCCGTACTTTTGTACGTTAGATTTGTTGTAAGATAATTGACATAAGTTCAAGGACAAGATTTTTTTTAAGGTAATAAGTATTTATGTTATTTATAACAAGTGATAAATTAGTGTCGTGAAGGTCAGAGGGTAAAGAAATCAAAGAAAATGAGTTTCGCCGAAGTTTGATATTTTGGGATAAAATACGATCCGAGCTATAATACCCCGTATTTATGGACTGGTGCTATACCACATAGCCTTGATAGTAAAGTATATGAAGTATATTAATATTTAAGTGAAATGAGATTTAAAAATTAATTATGTGGGTAATTAGTTAAATGTAAGAATGTAATTAGGGATTAGTGAAAGACAAGTGTCAAAAATAGGGGACAATTATGGAGTCCACGTGGGACTACTCAAATCTCTACCTTATGACTCATGTTCCATGGATAGGTATATGTTGGTGGCTGCTCCATGGCCAAGCTTCTTTCCTTATTAAATGATTATTATGTGGGCCCCACAACCCACTAAGTATTGGAAAACTTCAAAGTTTAATTTCAGTATAGGTATATTATTAACAAGCATCACCATCTAGCCTTAAAAGCACAAAAACGTGAGAAATTGAGAGGCAACTTTGGGATTTTATTTTCAAAAATTTTCTATCTTTTGATGGGGCAAAACATAGGTAGCAAAATCATAATAGAGAATTTATCCCTTCATCTCTTATAGATTAGCTTGTCGTAGCTACTTATGGCATGACTGTTTGGAGCATAACTGGCAGGACCTAGTTTATTAAGGTAACATTTCATCTCTCCTACATGTTCTTGAGGTTGTTGTTGTGTTATTATTGACATGCTTCTTGAAGTTGGAAGAAGGAAGTGCATAAGGTACCATATAAGAAGCATTTATTGTGCTGTCTTGGTGTATATTTTTAGGTGTTGATGATTTGAATTTAAAGGGATTAAAAGAGGTTGTAGTTGTGGTTGTTAAAGAATAAGGGAAATGTTGTCCATTCCAATTCCGAACCGAATTATCGTTTGATGTAACTGATATACTAGCATCCTCTAAGTTTGCATATGCATTCCTTTGTTATAGAATTGGCGTACTAGTTATGACGAGTTCGTTGTTGGATTGTGTTGACAACACGAGGTATGTTAAGGCTAATCCTTCCTTCTTTTGGCATGATTCAAGTAATGATACTTAAACGTAATATTATTCTATAATGGTTATACTCTTAGTATTTAAGGATGTCTACGTTATTCATTCCTATGAAATGTAATACAAAGCATGTCTAAGTATGTTTCTAAATCTCTACTGAGGCATACGATAACGATGTTAATGCTCATAATGTAGTGTTACATGCATCTTCATTTACCATCGAGCTACGGCTGGTTGGGCAGTCATGCATTTACCATCGTGCTACGGTCGGTTGGGCAGTTACCACCAATTAAGCAGTTATGCATTTACCACCGAGCTACGACCAGTTGGGCAGTTACGCACTTACCATTGTGTTACGGGCGGTCGGCCAGTCATGCATTTACTATTGTGTTACGGCTGGTCGGGCAATTACAACTAGCTGGGCAGTTACGCATTTACCACCGTGCTACAGCCGGTCAGGCAGTCATGCATTTACCATCATGCTACGGCCGGTCGGGCAGTTACCACCAGTTGGGCAGTTATACATTTACCATCGAGCTACGGCCGGTCGAACAATTACCACTGATCAATTGGGCAGTCATGTTACGATATGGATAATAGTCCCAAAGAGGCATTATATATGTAAGTATAATTAGTATGCATATACGGTAGCACTTTAGAGGTTTAGGTTGATTCTTATATATTTTTCATTAATGTTGACTTATTGCATGTTTCAAGTTTGCTTTACATACTCGGTAAATTATTCGTACTGACGTCTTTTTTGTTGTGGACGCTGTATTCATGCCTGCAGGTGTAGGAAATCAGCTTGACAAACCCTCATAGTAGACGATGTTAGCATCCAGCGAAAGATCTATAAGACTCCACTTCATTCAGAGTGCAGCCAAGTCTATAAGTCATCGTGTCAGAGTTTTACTGTAGACTTATAGGTAGGTCGGGGCCCTGTCCCGTTTGATGTCAAATTCTCTTAGAGGCTTCGTAAACATAAGTTCATTATGTACAGAGGCCTTGACGGCCCATGTGTATTCATGTTTTAAGTACGATGGATAGCTGATATAGCGTTTGCCCACTTATAGTTATGCATTACAAATTGTGGCCATGTTGGCCCATGATGGTCACAGAAAGAATGAGTTTAGCTAACTCGACCTCTGTATGTTCTAGCTTTCATCGAAGGATCATAAGTTATAGAGTGATTCGCTCGGGCTAGTATGACACCGGGTGCCTGCCACGCCCCTAAGTTTGGGGCGTAACAAAACTGAGGTGGAGCACTACTAGGAAATTGGGGTGGATGTCTAGGAAGTCATGGTCTGGAACCATTATGTGCCTCTCCGAAAGACCCGGTAGACCTAGCCCTCTTACTCAGTTCTCTCGCTGCATCTCTATCAGCCCGAAACTGGCGCTTAAGATCCTCTATGTTCTGAGCATATGCTTGTATTATGGAGATATCCATATTCTTATTCAAGGAGGCTGTCGTACAATCCCCAATCAGATGAGGGTCAAGACCGGCCACGAATGGATGAACTCTAGCCCTTATTATATCCACAATAGTTGGAGCATACCTGGCCAAAGAGTCAAACCAAAGATTGTACTTTCGAACACTCATACCCTTTTGCTTGAGGCCCAAGAACTGATCTACCATACCTCTCGTACCTTTAATGGAAAGTAGTGATCAAGAAAGGCCTCTGAAAACTACTTCCATACAGCTGGAGGTGCATCTGATCCTCTGGACCGTTCCCAACACTCATACCATAAAATGGCCACATCTCATAGCTTGAAAGATGCTAACTCCACTGCATCGATATATGAAGCATGCATAACTCTCAATACCCTCTGGAGCAGGTCAATAAAGTCTTAAGGATCCTCGTCTGGATCAGAACCTGTAAACACTGGCGGGCTCAAACCGATGAACTCTCGGACTCTAGAACTCCCCGCACTATTAGAAGGGCCAACACACGTCGATGCCCTGATCTATCATTGTTGAGTAGCTACTATCTATGTTAGCAGCTGTACTGAACCTGCAACCCCCTGATCTGCAAGCTCAAGTGGAGGAACTAGGGGGACTGGGTCCTGAGGAGCTGGGGGTACTGTATCCCCTCTAGTTTCCTCGAATGGTGGCGGAATCGGAGATACATGAGAATGTGACTCTCTCTGCACCTTAAATCTAAACAGAGGGATGGGTGGGGCAATACTAGTACCTTCACCCGTATCCATACAGGTTCGATGACTAGCGGTAGTCTTTCTAATGACCGACATCGCTAGAATGTATAAAGCACGAGTTAGACTCGAATTTCTTAGAACTCAGCTCTACTGCATGACCTATGAAATGAATGAATATTAACCATTCCTAAATGCCCGACAGTCTCTTGTTTATAAGTGTGGTGCACAACACAACCATAAGCAAGACTCTACTAGACACGGCTTGTAGACTCCCTAGGACAGACCGGCTCTGATACCAAGTTTGTCACACCCCAACCTGGGAGGTGTGGCCGGCACTCGATGCTTCCCTTTCCCGAGCGTACCACTCTAAAAGAAAATCACATGAACATATAGAAACTTCGGCCGAGAAGGCCTCAACAAACCATAATCTGTATGGAGATACAATCAACATACATATAGGACGATAAGGCCACAATTTGTGAACATGGGATGTCATCTGGACATCTCAATATAAAGAGGGTAGACAACCCAAAACATATATACACATATACAAAGACGACAAGGCCATAATACAAGGTTATAGACCAACAACAAGGTCATACACAACATCTAGACAATCCAACTAAGTCTCCAAGCCTCTAAGATCAACACAAATGTCACATGGTCAAGGCAGAGCCCCGGCCTACCATTCATCTGTATATACCTAAGACATAACTCGAAACATTAGACTCGGTAGCTCCGAAAGAAGCAAAGCTTACCATCCAATAGCTAAATTCAACAAGGTCCTACTGGAGAGGTCTATCTAGGCCTCTATCTGAACCTGCAGCATGAAATGCAGTGCCCCTGGCAAAAGGGACGTCAATACGAATGAAATGTACTGGTATGTAAAGCATGGAAAGCAATATGAAAACGTAAGCCCTAAAACAGGGCATGAGAGGCAACCTAATAATCGGATAACCTATAAGCCACTCAGGGAAAATAATGAAACTCCGAAACTATAATGGAACTTGTATACACACTTCTATACATACTTGCATACATACTTCCTTTCCCTCCAGTTATAGCCCGGGGTGTTATTATACTTTCCTGGCCTTCAGTTATAGCCGAGGTGTTTATATATACTTTCTTGCCCTCCGGTAATAGTTCGGGGTATTATTATACTTTCCTGCCCTCCGGTTAGTGCCAGAGGTGTATATATATACTTTCTTGCCCTCCGGAATAGTCTGAGGTACTTTATACATCCTTGCCCGACCGATTATAACTCGGTAGTGTTCATAATACACTATAGTAGTAATGTCACCTTGGCCTCTAACTCATACGACTCTTCTTTTTGGCTTTTAAATGGCTTGTAATCGACTAAATAATAATTGTTTTAGAATTCTCCTTTTTGGAAGAATATGGAACTCAAGAGACTTATTTAACAAAGATATGATATAATACAAGGACTCCCGACAAGGGACCATCAACCTGTAATGACCCGATCGGTCTTTTTGAGCTCTAGCATGTCGTTCGGCGGTTTGAGGCTTTGGGTAGCTTCACTTCATATAATAATGGCTTGTACGCATAGTCGGAGTTGAATTTCGGGAAGTTCGAAGTTGATTCGATGGAAAACTCTCAATTCGGAAGCTTTAAGTCGAAAGACCAAGGTTTAACTTTTGAGTAAATGACCTCGGAATCAAGATTTGAAGGTACCAATAGGTTCGCGTGATTATTTCTGACTTGGGTGTATGTTCGAGTTGAGTATCGGGTGGTCCGGGAGCATTTCGGCGCTTATTGTGGAAAGTTGACAATTCGAAGGTTTTAGAATTTCCTAAGTTTGGTTCGAACTGGACTTTGGTGTTATCGATTTTCGTTTGGGGTTCTGAGCCTTCAAATAGGTTCGTATCATGATTTATGACTTGTACATAAAGTTTGGCGTCATTCCGGAATGTTTATGTGTAATTCCGATGCGTTCATCGAAGTTTGAATGTTTGAAAGTTAAAAGGAGGATTTAATCGTCGATTCATGGTTTTGATACTGTTTGGTGTGATTTGATGCGTCGAGTAGGTTCGTGTTATGTTTTGGGACTGGTTTGTGTAATTGGACAGGGTCCCGGGGGCCGCGGGTGTGTTTCAGATGTGTTTGGGTTGTATCGCGCTCTTATTTGATGTTTCAACGTCGTTTCTTTGGACATAAAGGGTACCATATTGAGAAAACGACCTTTGATTTGTGATTTTATTGAACCATTAGATCCGTAGCATAATTACAGAACCCTAGCAACAAGAATCGTCAAATTTCGAGGTCGTATGAGAGAGTTATACTCATTTCCGTGTCGGGAAAGATTGTTGGTTTCTGGTGCGGACTTTGTTCTTCGCGAACGCGAGGGAGGTCCCGTGAACGCAAAGAAGGAAATTTGGGTTGACAAGTCAACACGAAAAATTGCTCTTCGTGAACGCGAAGGTGTCCCGCGAAGGTGAAGAACAAAAGTCGCCTGGACAGTATTTTAAATAGGCAGACCGAGTATTTTAGTATTTTGAGCATATCTTGAGTTCTAGAGCTCCGTTTGAGGTGATGTTTGTGGAGTTGTTCTCATCTCAACAAGGGGATAGATATCTGACCTTTATTTTGATGTTTTTCTGTTATTATTTTTGTTGGTTATCATTTTTATCCGTGTTTGGATTGTAAAAATTGGGGTTTTGAGCCCCAAAATTATGAGATGGTAAATCCTTGATTTGAGAGTCGATTGGCGAAATTGGATAATTTTCAAAATATAAACTATATAAGTTGTTGGTAATGATAATTTTCGAAATCCGAGCACATAGGCCCGAGGGTTGACTTTATTGACTTTTCGAGCGGAGTTTGGAATCGTTATAAATTGTTAAATTGGAAGCATTGGAGTATACTTTGATTTATTTGCACGTTGTTTGACTAGTCGAAACGTTTGGCTTTGAGTTGAGGTGTTAGAGAGGCATTGGAGCCGGTTATGGAACAACGAAGCGAGGTAAGTCTCCTGTCTAACCTTGTGAGAGGGAAACTATCCCCTAGGCGATGTAATTGTTATGTGCTACTAGTTGTGGGTGCTACGTACGCACGAGGTGACGAGAGTCCGTATGTAGCTAAAGGATGTTTATGTCCGAGTAGACTTAGGACTTTATCATGTAATATTTAAATTATTTGAACTCACTCTGCTAGCTTAATTAATTGTATTTATAATTGAAATTGATTTATAATATATATATATATATATA